>NIVC01002111.1:0-2500 GCA_002269645.1 Macrostomum lignano | reverse complement strand
TTCCCGGCCATAAATAGGACCCCTCTCCCCCTTGTTTCCGTCAAGGAGCTTAGTTTCTGCTTAGTGTCAGTTCTTGATTCCCGAGTTCTAAAACCCGTGTGCGTTAACGTCTGAACTGAGCGCCCGACTGCGTTTATTGAATCTGTTCCTATTGGTCTGACTGAGACCCTACTAAAGCACACCCCAAGCCTACGAGAGGCTAACACAGCCCTCCCTGTACCATCCAAGCCCGGCAGGTGCTGCTGACGAGACGCCTTGTACGTTGAACTGCAAATCTGCACCTGGTGCTGAGTTCGTTGACTTCATTATTTCGTTCCGACGGGAAGCTCACCTCACGAAGGCCGAGACCTGAAGGAACTGGTGGCAGCACTACCTACGCTACTGAGAGAGCTTAGAGGACTTCCCACTGAAGAGGCTCGAGACTTAAGGTAATCTTAAGTGCCTGAACCGGGAAGAAACCCCAGTCTACTTCAACAGCAGCATAATTAAGAAAAATTTCTGACCTTCCAGTGGCGGGCCAACGCACTTCATATCCGGGTAAGAGTACACCTGAATGCGCGGCTTCAGCACGCCGCTCTCGGCGATGGCGAACAATCGATTCTGCTGCTGGGTGGCCAGCTGGCCGAGATTCCGCAGTTCGTGCCGGAAATCGACGGCAGCTGTGGCGCCCTCGGTGTGGAATTTCACATTGTTGCCGCAGGCGTGGCACACGACGTTGTCGGCCACAAACCAAACCTTTCCACCGTCGTAGCCTTGGCACCAGCTTGATTGGAAAGTTTTGAATTTACAAAATCGTTAATAAAATATTTCTTTTTCTTTAGGTTAATTATTTAAATGAAATAATCTAACTATATTGGTCCGAATTTCAATTAAATAAAAAATGATTATGGTATCTTTTAAATATCAAATATATTTCGTGTATCCAGATCCAGATCCAGACAAAATTAATTGTGATTCAGTTTAATTGGTTCCTAAGTAATTAGATGAAAGGGATAAAAAACTAATCATGGTGTATATGAGCCAAGCAATAACAAAGAATTATACTTCTGTTATGTATTATGGCATGTTGAATTTATGTTTGTTCTAAAAAATATCAACTACTTTCACTTAGAGTCAGCAAGGCTCCTTAGCGACAAAAAAACTCAGCTTGCGAAAAAGCAGATATCTTTGTCGGTTTAAAGCTTAACAGGGATTAGATATTAGCATTTTTACAAGACTTATTGCTTTTACAAAGATATGGATGCGAAAATATTAACATCCACTGCATGGGATGATTTAACGAATTAAAAACAAGCGAAAATATGACATAGAAGGATTTGTTGCATGATGTAAAAATTACCTGCAAATTTGTTTTTGATGCCGCCATATTAAATTGTAAGTGGCGATAGTTAATCAAGTTGTAAAAAATGAGAAATGAATATATCTTTTAAAATCATCCAGTTTCTATGCTAAGGGATACAAAAAATAAACATTTGTGAGACAATTAGGAAACAAGTTTTTTCTTTAATTACAACTGTGCTTAATATACAATACAGAAATATTGTAGCTCTTATGTTGAAAGTATACATCTTTGTTAAAGTAATTACAAGAACTTCGTTACAAAACTTTAAATTTCGTAGAATTTTTTTCTGCCGTGCCACCACTTTGTCTTGGCTTTTTGTAATGTAAAGACATTTGTAATGTCTTTAAGGATTACAAAATACTAATCTCAATAGAACTCTAATGTGTCTGCAATTACTAATACTGCATATTTTTACCATCAAGTGGCTGTTAACTTTAATAACTTGATTTTATTCCGTTTTTCTTACAGCTTACTATTTTTATCTAGTATAGGCCTAATTAGTAATCTAGCTCTAGCTACAGTTTCTACTTGACGATAATTAGCTAGGCATTAGACAATAAGAGCTTCAGATAGCTATTGCAGTAGCTCCATTGATTTTAATTTAACTTTGGACATAGATAGAGTTTAGCTATGGTATAGACTATATTGTATTGAATTAACTTTGTTTGATATTTATCTTACCCTTATATTATATATTTTATATTTTTATATATTATATATTTTTATCTTATCCTTCTATATTCTTAATAGGTTTTTTCGACTTAAAATCAAGCCAAATAATTAATTTTTGTATAATAGCACAAAAATTTAAAATGAGCCTTTAATTTGACCTTTATTACAGTTTTAATATATAATCTATTGGCCTATCAGCTATCATAGTATTTATTTTTAGGATTAGTATACCTATTTTCATTTTTAGTATATTCTGATATCCTTATTTGATAATTTTCTACTTAATCTTTTATAAAAATACTTAGACTTAAGTCTTAGTATATAAAAAAGTTCTTTATTATTGCCAGTGCTAGGCAGGTTAATCAATTTTTTTAACTCATTAAAAGTTAAAAAGTTAATTAAATTGCTCCAAAAAATTAACTGTAACTAGTTAAATATTTAACTTTTGCCAAAAAATGTAACTTCTGAAAAGTTAAAAGTTAAGGT
>NIVC01002110.1:88573-133161 GCA_002269645.1 Macrostomum lignano | reverse complement strand
AGTACTTTTATTACAGTATTCTGTCTATATGACCTTTATTGTTCTTTTAGAATGTTTATACTAAAGAGAAAGCACGTTTTGCTTTAAACACGCGGTAGTTTTTTGTAACGATTGCGTCTTTTTCCACAGGTCACAATTCGCGTCATAATTCAACTGAAATATATGAATATTATATGGAATATATTTAGTTGCAAAGTCCCTTTATAAAATACTTATTTCTAGTAGCATTGGGTTTGAGGCCGCGTTTTAGTGACCAAAATTTAGGGATTGTAAATCTTTTTAAAGGACTAAAATATTGGAAATGTAAGGACTACAATCTAGGGGATTTGAGGACCACAATCTAGGGATTTGAGGACCAAAATCTAAGAGATTTAAGGACCACAATCTAGGGGATTTAAGGATCACAATCTAGGGGATTTGAGGACCGCAATCTAGGGGATTTGAGGCCACAATCTAGGGGATTTAAGGATCACAATCTAGGGGATTTGAGGACCGCAATCTAGGGGATTTGAGGCCACAATCTAGGGGATTTAAGGATCACAATCTAGGGGATTTGAGGACCGCAATCTAGGGGATTTGAGGCCACAATCTAGGGGCTTGGAGGACCACAATCTAGGGGATTTAAGGACCACAATCTAGGGGATTGAAGGACCACAATCTAGGGGATTTAAGGACCACAATCTAGGGGATTGAAGGACCACAATCTAGGGGATTTAAGGACCACAATCTAGGGGCTTGGAGGACCACAATCTAGGGGATTTAAGGACCACAATCTAAGGGCTTGGAGGACCACAATCTAGGGGATTTGAGGACCACAATCTAGGGATTTGAGGACCAAAATCTAAGAGATTTAAGGACCACAATCTAGGGGATTTAAGGATCACAATCTAGGGGATTTGAGGACCGCAATCTAGGGATTTGAGGCCACAATCTAGGGGATTTAAGGATCACAATCTAGGGGATTTGAGGACCGCAATCAAGGGGATTTGAGGCCACAATCTAGGGCTTGGAGGACCACAATCTAGGGGATTTAAGGACCACAATCTAGGGGATTGAAGGACCACAATCTAGGGGATTTAAGGACCACAATCTAGGGGATTTAAGGACCACAATCTAGGGGCTTGGAGGACCACAATCTAGGGATTTAAGGACCACAATCTAAGGGCTTGGAGGACCACAATCTAGGGGATTTGAGGACCGCAATCTAGGGGATTGAAGGACCACAATCTAGGGGATTGAAGGACCACAATCTAGGGGATTTGAGGACCACAATCTAGGGGATTTGAGGACCACTGTGCATGGGGTTTAGTGCCACAATCTAGGGGATTTCCCTGTTCTAGCTAGTTTCAGAAAATAAGGAAATTAAAATTTAACAATGTGATAGATACTGCAGCTACCCGCGAGTCCCCCAGACAATGCCCGCTAGAAATTTGCTCCGCCTTACGCTTGTCGCGCGCCGTTCCGTGTCCACCGCCTCGGCCAGTCAGCTTGGCTTCATCGGCCTTGGCAACATGGGCGCGTCCATGGCAACTAATTTGGCTAAAGCCGGGCATCAAGTTCGAGTATTCGACGTTAGTCGAGCCGCTATTGACGCCGTTGTGGCTGGTAGCGAAGGTCGCGCCTCGGTCGCTTCGAGCGCCAACGAAGTCGTGCCTGGCGCCAGCGCCGTTGTCACCATGCTGCCAAGCTCGAAGGAGGTCACTCAGATTTACAGCGGATCCGATGGCCTCCTGGCTGCCAGCAAAGGCAATGGCACCCTGTTTATTGACAGCACCACTGGCGAGCCGGGCGTGTGCGAGAAGGTAAAGATTGCCTACACAGATTTTTTTATTTTCATATCGTCATCTTACTACTTATGACAGTAGGCGAGTAACGCATATTCATCTACATTAATGGTTTTATTTTCAATATCGTCATCTTACTACTTATGACAGTAGGCGAGTAACGTATATTTATGTACATCAAAGTTTTATTTTCAATATCGTCATCTTACTACTTATGACAGTAGACAAGTAACGTTTATTTATGCATATTAACTGTTTTTTTATTATCGTCATCTTACTACTTATGACAGTAGGCAAGAGAGCAGATTTTATTGATATTTTCTTAAAATATTCTAAAACTGATTTTATTAGCTAGTTCAGTAGGCCAGTATAGAATTTTTATATTTTTTTACAAATTCTTTCAAAATTCAGATTGCCGAAGAGGCGCAACAGGCTGGCGCGGTGTACATCGACGCCCCAGTCAGCGGTGGCGTTGTGGCAGCAAAAATGCCGCAGCTAACATTCATGGTGCGGCGGCCCGAAGTCGGCATTCGATATCGCCGCGCCGTTGCTAGCCGCGATGGGTAAAAATCAATTCACTGCGGCGATAAAGTGGCAGCGGAGAAGCCGCCAAAATCTGCAATAATATGCTTCTAGCCGTCTCAATGCTGGGGACATGATGCGAAGCAATGGCTCTTGGCAAGCACCTGGCTTGAACCCTAATAACCTAGCTGAGGTACTCAACGCCAGTTCCGGTAGGTGCTGGAGCTCGGAGGTGTACAACCCCGTGCCAGGAGTTGTGCCAGGCGTGCCATCGTCCAGAGACTACGACGGCGGCTTCTTGTGCGCCCTGATGCTGAAAGATCTGAGATTGGCCAGGCGGCCGCCGCTCAGAATCAGGTGTCAACCGTGATGGGCGGGCTGGCGTGTCAGATCTACAGTCTGATGTGCGCTCATGGCTTGGCCGCCAAGGACTTCTCTGTGTTCTATAAGTTTCTGCAGGACCAGCAGAACAAGTCTAATTAACAATGTTGCCATTTTCAATTCATTAATTACCCACTTTAACTCTCATCTCTGAACTGGTACTGTGTTTTTAAAGATTAAAAAATGTGTCCGTCTGGTTGATTCTGATTGGTTGGGGAGGTGACTCACTGATTGGTTGGGGAGGTGACTCACTGATTGGTTGGGGAGGTGACTCTCTGATTGGTTGGGGAGATGACTCTCTGATTGGTTGGGGAGATGACTCTCTGATTGGTTGGGGAGATGACTCACTGATTGGTTGGGGAGGTGACTCACTGATTGGTTGGGGAGATGACTCTCTGATTGGTTGGGGAGATGACTCTCTGATTGGTTGGGGAGATGACTCTCTGATTGGTTGGGGAGATGACTCTCTGATTGGTTGGGGAGATGACTCTCTGATTGGTTGGGGAGATGACTCTCTGATTGGTTGGGGAGATGACTCTCTGATTGGTTGGGGAGATGACTCTCTGATTGTTGGGGAGATGACTCACTGATTGGTTGGGAGATGACTCTCTGATTGGTTGGGGAGATGACTCTCTGATTGGTTGGGGAGATGACTCTCTGATTGGTTGGGGAGATGACTCTCTGATTGGCTGCTGAGATGACTCTTTGATTGGTTGGGGAGATGACTCTCTGATTGGTTGGGGAGACGAATCAATGTTTAAACACAGATAGTTGTTATTAATTAATTTAGTAATCTTGTCAGTTTTGTTTTTTATATCTGGAGCGCTAGGATCAAGTTGTTAAGCTATATTTTTCTTGTTCTAAAAGAAGTACTTTGCCAATTTAAAACTTCTTCACATTTATTTTCTAGCTAATCCTATTTTACCGTCGAAACATTCGTTAAATTTAAGTTTCTGAAATAATCTCCTTCCTTTTTGTTTTTTTTCGGTGTTCTACCATTACCATACCATACTAACACATTTTACAACAGTGACTTTACTTACTCAGTAGTAGCTGCTATAGATTTTTATCATCGTATTCTATTTGAGGTTTATATGTCATAATAATATATCTAAGATATATGATATAATAATTCCAACTGTACTTGTATTCAAATATTTGTATACTCCAATATTATATAAGAAAAATATAGAATTTATTAAATTAACAAGCATAAATTTTACTTGAAAAATCTGCCCTTGATTTGTGAATTGTTTGCTTTCACAACCATGGTCTGGTCACGTGCTTCAAGTTTAAAACCTTTTCCTGACTAGCCTACTATACCAACACATCCGTTCCCGATGGCTTGGACCGAAATCGTGCCATAGACATTTTTTGCGCTCCACGATGAGACTGATGGCACTGATGATCTCGTGCCAAGCCAGCAAAACCGCACCCGACTGACGATTACGAGTTATTTATAGTTTATGTTCGCATCACCTTTCCCGTAGATAGCACAGCCATTGCAGACTGATATGGACCGTTTTCGTGCCATGGTTTTTGTCGAAAGACAAAAATCTTTTTTTCAATAGATAGAGCAGAACGTAATAGGGAATTGTGCATATCTCTCAATCTCTACATATAAAAATCAAAACTCTGTCTGTCTGTCTGTCTGTCTGTCTGTCTGTGGACAAATTACTTCGCTATGGACTCCCAAACCGCTCAACCAAATTACACCAAACTTTACACCCACCCTAAACTTACTACGGAGAATGTCTTAGGCTACCTTTAAATTTCCTAGACTCAAGTCTTCCTACCTAAAAGTACAAAAAACTGCTCAAAATGCGCGATTTTTTCACTTAATCCTCCATAGCGCCGCTCCACTTCTACCGATTCTCTTCAAATTTGACACAGATAATCTTTAACTATTTTGGCACAATCATGTAAAATTTCGAGTATCAAAGTTAATCCTGAGCGGTGCTGTGCGCTTTTAAAGTTAGGCTGTTTTTTTCAGCGTAGCAACCACCCCAACCTCCGCCCGCCTGCCTCTCTTACCCGATCTGGGCCCAGATGTGTAAAAGGGTTTCAAAATTGACTAACTTTCAGCTGCCATAAGTTTGCTTCACGTAAAGCGATTGACTTCAAACTTGACACAATTCTTCATTGACTCATTCTCTATCTAAATGTAAAGTTTCAACTCTGTAACTCAACCGAAAAAGAAACTGTAAGCATGTGAAGTTTGTCTGCTTTTTCTGTTGTTTGTGCCACTCACTCACTCATTCCCCCAGAGCCAGACGAAGGATCAGGCGGTAGGACTGAATGTACATAGCAAATGTACAGTGTTTTGGAATAACTTTATTTATAGCCTTCTCTGCACCCCCGCGCGTGGAGAGGCTACGTTTAGCCATGACAGTTTAGTGAGAAATTCTAACCACTGCCCTCCCCTCTGTTGGCAAACTCTGCAGCAGTTTAACAGTGGATGGCAATTGGCAAATCGAGGCAATCCAGCATGGTTTGTAAAAGCGAAAGATTTATGAAAAGGCGATGCGATGCAATGAAATACAACCCTACTAAATTAGGCACACCACACACCATGGAAATTTTAAGTTTCTCTTAAAAGTACTCTAAAATTTAAATGGCCTCCTAAGAAATGCGTATTTCCTTGGTTGTTAGACTGATGCAGACTGCAGTGGAGCTGAAGATACACAAATTCCTTTCAGGGCTGCAAATTGGCAAGAAAGATGACGTGATCAAAGCATGAGAACAACCATGAGAGTAGTACGTCCCACAAACTGGCTTTCGAAGCAGGGATCGGCAGACTTTTACTTCAAAAGCCAGATAAAGAATCCAGCTTATGTGCGGGCCAGATGAGAGTGGAAAGGAGAAGGAATAGACTAATTAGTATTAGAAGAGAGGCGAGCGAGAGGGGGATAAGAGAAAACATGGAAGATAAGAGGAGAGACAAGTGGTGAGGAGAGAGCAGAGAAGAAGGGAGGAAGAAGCGAGAGGAGGGAGAAAGGAGGGAGAGGAAAGAGTAAATGTAGAAGAGGGAGAGATGAGACAGAGGATCGATGAGAGGAAAGTAGAGAAGAGTGAGAAGAGAGTAGAGATGAGAGAGCAGAAAGAAGATGACAGAGGGTCAAGAGGAGGAGAGGAGAGGAGAGAGTAGAAAGGATAGAGAAGAGAGGAGATAAGAGGGGAGAGAGGAGTGAGAAGAGAAGAGATAGAGATAAGAGAGGGGTGTAAGAAGAGGGGAGAAAGGAGAGATGAGATTGTAGAGATGAGACAGATTAAAGGAGAGATGAGAGAGTAAAGATGAGAGATGAAAAAGGTGAGAGGAGAGTGCAGAGAGACGAGAGAAGACAAGAGAGGAGACAGTATAGAAGAGGGAAGAGAAGAGAGGAGGAGAGGAGAAAGGAGAAAGGAAAGAGAGGAGTCAGAAGAGGTGAAAGAGAAGAGTACAGAGGAGATAAGTGAGAGAACGTATAAGAGAGTAAAGATGACAGATGAGAGAGCAGAGATGAGGGTGAACAGACGAGAGATGGGAGAGTAGAGAGAACAGAGGAGAGAGAAGAGAGAAGAGATTACAGAGACTAGAGGAGAGAGGAGAGACAGGGAGAGAGAAGAGGAAATAGGAGAATGAAGAGGGGAGAGAGTAGAGAGGAGAAGAGAGATGGGGAGGAGAGATAAGAGAGAGAGAGAGGGAGAAAGAGAGAGAGAGAGAGAGAGAGAGAGAGAGAGAGAGAGAGAGCGCAGAGCAGAGAGAAACGAGAAGAGATAAGAGAGAAAAGATAAAAGAATAGAAAGGAGAGATGAGAGAGTAGAGGAGAGAGTTAAGAGATGAGAGAAAAGAATAGAGAGGAGAAGGAAGAGACGAGAGAGAAGAGGGGGAGAGAGGAGAGAGGAGAGGAGGGTCAACGAGAAACGAAAACGAAAACGAAAAAGTAGAGAGGAGGGAGGAGAGGAGAGAGAAAAGAAGAGGGAATTGAGATGAGATAAGAGATATGAAAGAGAAGAAAGATGAGGGAGGATACGAAAGAAGACGGGAGAGAGGAGAGAGGAGAGCAGAGAGAAAACAAAAAGTAGAAAGGAGAGAGGAGAGGAGAGAGAAAAGAATAGGGAAGAGATGAGGGAAGATATGAGAGAAAAGAGGAGAGAAGAGAGAGGAGAGACGAGGGACAAGAGAGAAGAAAGGAAACAGAAGAGACGATAGAAATTTTAAAGGATCCAAGGGACATAGGGAGAGTCAGGGAGAGGCCAGAGTTTGCCAATACATGTTTTAGAGTCAGACAGACATTGCCTGACATTCTGCGCAGTACCCCAGCCGACAATATCAACGTTTGCCTCAAACCCTAATTTTACACGAATGTGCTCCATTTTATGTCTACCTCTATCCTACTAACTATTAACAAGTTTTTGTTTGTGTATGGCCTTAGATTTCAGAATACGTGTAAAAGTAGTTCCGGGTATTGGAATTCCCCGGGTTCAAAATCCGCGGGTTTCAACAGCTTGTCTCTACCTATAAAAATCAAAACTCTGTCTGTCTGTCTGTGGACAAATTACTTCGCTATGGACTCCCAAACCGCTCAACCAAATTACACCAAACTTTACACCCACCCTAAACTTACTACGGAGAATGTCTTAGGCTACCTTTAAATTTCCTAAATTTGAGTCTTCCTACCTAAAAGTACAAAAAACTGCTCAAAATGCGCGATTTTTTCACTTAATCCTCCATAGCGCCGCTCCACTTCTACCGATCCTCTTCAAATTTGACACAATCAATTTTCAACTATTTTGACACAATCGTGTAAAATTTCGAGTCTCAAAGTTAATCCTGAACGGCGCTGTGCACTTTTAAAGTTTGGCTGTTTTTTTCAGCGAGACAGCCACCCCAACCTCCGCCCGCCTGCCTTTCTTTCTTTCTTGGATGAGGAAGATGGCAATCGATAAGACTAGCATAGTTGTCTGTGGTACAAAAAGCGATACGATGCAATCCTGATTCCTGAATTAGTCACACAAAATAGAATTTGTAACACTAAGTCCTATTTAAAGGCACTTTAAAATTCAAATGCCCCCAAAGAAAAGCGCATTGGGTCGTTTCACTGCTGCAGCTAGACGATGGAGATCTACAAGGCAAAGCAATGCGGCTGAAGCAGGAACATCACATAGCACAGAGGAAGCAGACAACACAGGTAGCTCTGCCCAGGCCCCTCCTCAGCAGGGACCGGTCTGGACGATGCCGGCCCAGCCTTTGATTTTGAATCAGACGACGCGGCAGCTGAAGATTTGGATGATGCCGAATCAGATTGTTACGATATTGGTAGTAGCGATCGGCGCTGGCTCGATGCCAACAGTGCCGCGGTTGAGGAGGAGCTCACCGACGAAGACGGATGCGAAGACTTCGACGAGGATGCGCACTTTGATGGTGCCGAAGACGGTTGTGGAGATTTGGAATATTTTCCCGCGATGTAACTGCTCAAGTAAGACTTTCATCTATGTAGTGTATTTTTTGCGCTAACGACCGGCCTTCAAAAAAACTATTCTAAGAAACGAAACCACCCCAACCTCCGCCCGCCCGCCTCTCTTTCCCGATACCGATCTGGGCCCAGATGTGTAAAAGGGTTTCAAAATTGACTAACTTTCAGCTGCCATAAGTTTGCTCCACGTAAAGCGATTGACTTCAAACTTGACACAATTCTTCATTGACTCATTCTCTATCTAAATGTAAAGTTTCAACTCTGTAACTCAACCGAAAAAGAAACTGTAAGCATGTGAAGTTTGTCTGCTTTTTCTGTTGTTTGTGCCACTCACTCACTCATTCCCCCAGAGCCAGACGAAGGGTCAGGCGCATAGATAAGGTATACTTTATCTATGGTCAGGCGATAGGGCTCAATGTACATAGCGAATGTACAGTGTTTTGGAATAACTTTTTAATAGCCTTCTCTGCACCCCCGCGCGAGTGGAGAGGCGTGGAGAGGAGAGACAGTTTCAGTGAGAGATTCAAACCACTGTCCTCTGTATAGACACAAGTCTGCAGCAGTTTAATAGTAGATGGCAAACAGGCAAATCAAGGCGATGCGGGATGGTTTGTAAAAATAGCGAAAAATTAATGAATAACTTATTACAATGCAATACTACTCAATTAGTTACACCATGAAGCTTTTAACATTAAGTTTCGCAAAGGGTAACTTTAAAATTTAAATGACTCCTAAGAAATGCGTATTTCCTTGGTTGTTAGACTGCTGCAGAGTGCAGACTGGGTGGTGGAGCTGGAGATACACAAATTCCTCTCAGGGCTGCTAATTGGCCAGAAAGGTGACGTGATTAAAGCATGAGAAATGATAACCATGATAGTACCGTCCCACAAACTGGCTTTCGAAGCAGGGATCGGTAGATTTTTAACTCAAAGGCCAGATAAAGAATCCAACTCATGGCTGCGGGCCAGATGAGAGTGAAAAAGAAAAGGAATAGACTATTAGAAAGAGAGGAAGGGCGAGAGGGGGGTAAGAGAAAATATATAAGATAACAGGGGAGACGAGTGGGGTGAGGACGAGGAGAGAGCAGAGAATATGGGAGGAGGAAGCGAGAGGAGGGGAGACAGGAGGGAGAGGAAAGAGTAGAGGAGAGAAGAGGAAGAGAGAAGAGGGGAGAGATGAGACAGAGGATCGATGAGAGAGGAGAGTAGAGAAGAGTCAGAAGAGAATAGAGAACAGAGAGTAGATAGGAGGGGAGAGAAAGGTAGAGAGGAGTGAGAAGAGAGGAGATAAGAGATGAGAGAGAGAGAGAGAGAGAGAGAGAGAGAGAGAGAGAGAGAGAGAGAGAGAGAGAGAGAGAGAGTTGAGAAAGAAGAGAGGAGAAAGGAGAGATGATAGAGTAAAGGGAAGAAGAGGAGAGAGGAAATAGATGAGATTGTGGAGATGAGAGAGATGAAAGGAAAGATGAGAGAGTAGAGATGAGAGATGAAGGAAGAGAGAGCAGAGTGCAGAGACAAGAGAAGAGAATAGAGGGGAGAGAGTATAGAAGAGGGAAGAGAAGAGGAGTAAGAAGAGAGGATTCAGTAGAGGGGAAAGAGAAGAGTACACAGGAGAGTGGAGAGTAAAGATGACAGAAGAGAGAGGGGTAGAGAGCAAAGATGAGAGTGAACGCGATATATGAGAGGAGAGAGGAGAGTGAAGAGAGAAGAGAGAAGACAAGAGAGGGAGAGAATAGAAGAGGGAAGAGAAGAGAAGGGAAAAAGGAGAAAGGAAAGAGAGGAGTCAAAAGAGGGGAAAGAGAAGAGTACAGATGAGAGAGGTGAGAAAACATACGAGTATAAGAGAGTAAAGATGGCAGATGAGAGAGGGGAGATGAGAGACCAGAGACGGGAGTGAACAGACGAGAGATGGGAGAGTGGAGAGAAAAAAGGATAGAAATAAGAGATGAGAGGGGAGACAAGGGAGAGAGAAGTGAGTGAGGAGAGAGGAGGGGAGGGGAGAGAACCGAGAGGACAGGGGAAAGAGGAGAAAGGACGAGAGAGGAGAGGAAACAGGGGAGAGATTAGAGGAGAAAGAGAGATGGGACAGGAGAGAGCAGAGAGATGAGAGGAGAGAGAGGGAGAGAGAGAGGAGCGAGAGAGGGAAAGAGAGAGGAGAGAACATGCAGAAAGAATGAGAAGAGAGAAGAGAGAAAAGATAAAAGAAGAGAAAGAAGAGATAGATAAGAGAGCAAAGACGAGAGAGAAGAGAGGTGAGGGAAGAGACGATAGAAGAGAGGAGAGAGGAGAGAGGAAAGAAGAGAAGAGATGAGAGGAGAAGGAGAGAGAGGAGAGAGTACAGAGTAGAGAGGAGGAGAGGAGGGATAAAAGAATAGAGGGGAGAGGGAATAGACGAGAGAATAGGGGATAGAGGAGAGAGATAGAGACAGAGACGAGAGAGGAGAGGAAACAGAAGAGAAAATCGAAGTTTCTAAGGATCCAAGGGACATAAGGAGAGGCAGAGGCCAGAGTTTGCCTGTTCGCAGCACCCCAGCCAACAATATAAATGTTTTCCTCAAATCCTAATTTTTCACGAATGTACTCTATTTTATGTTTAATTCTAACCTAACTATTAACAAGTTTTTGTTTGAGTTTGACCTCAGATTTTAGAATACGACATACGAGTACATGCAAAAATAGTTCCAGGGATTGAAATTCCCCGGGTTAAAATCCGCGGGTTTCAACAGCTTGTATACACATAAAAATCAAAACTCTGTGTCTGTGTACAAATTACTTTGCTATGGACTCCCAAACCGCTCAACCAAATGACACCAAATTTTGCACCCACCCTAAACTCACTACGGAGAATGTCATAGGCTACCTTAAAATTTCCTAAATTTTAGTCTTCCTACCTAAAAGTGCAAAAAACAACTCTTCACTAAATCCTCCATAGCGCCGCTCCAGTTTTGTCAATCCTCTTTAAATTTGTCACAATCAATTTTCAACTATTTTGACACAACCGTGTAAAATTTTGAGTCTCAAAGTTAATCCTGACACGGCGCTGTGCACTTTTAAAGTTAGGCTGTTTTTTGTCAGCGAGACATGCAGCCACCTCAACCTCCGCCTGCCTCTTTCCCGGTCTCGGCCCAGAGAGGGTAAATGGGTTTAAAAATAGACTATAGACTCCATAGGCCCACAGTTAGTTGGAGGCTGAAACCGAAAGTGGAAGTTTGAGCCATAGACAAACTAGCTTCAACAGCTTGTATTTGATAATAAAGAACATGTGAAATTATGTGAAAACGAAGAGAGTCAGCAAACGTGCGCTGATGGACCTGATATACCGGTGTTGCAACAGTATGACTGTTCGAGAGTTCGAGAGAATGCAATAAGGGGTGTGAAATAGGGTAAAAATAGTAACTATGAAGACAAACCGGGAACCATAATAGATGCACATTAATGACGGGATTTTCGGTTCCCCGTTCAGTTCCACGAACCTAAATCAAATGCATACTACAGCAAGGAAAATCTTTTAAAAATTAAACTAAAAGTAATTTTTGCAATATAACATCTTAGTAGACTTTACACCAAAAATATCTTTTCATTTGAACATCTGTGAGCTTCATGGCACACCCCGAATGCTGATATGGAGAGTGATTTCTTCGTGCATTTTATTAGCTAAAAACACCTGAGCTTGTTTGGCAACGCTGGCGACCTGCGACCTCTAATTTTCCTCGTCTGTGGAAAGCACAGAAAGAGGTGGGTTCAAGCGTTGTCAGCATATTGAAGACCGAGATGCTGACTGTGTCTGCTGACGTCACAGCAGACCTGACATGCCACGGCGCAGACGCACGCTGCCAGCAGTGGTTCATTATATCTGGTGCTCCATGTGGAGAGGAAAACCTTTCATATGAGGGGCCAGGCCCGAACCCATTGATCAATCCAAACTAGATGTACATGTATAGCTGTTCTACGTGTTCTCTATATACACTGCTCTTTGCAATCTGAACCATGTCATCACAGCCTTAACAGTAGAACTACCAAGGGGGGGGGAAATTTCTCCCCCCTGACAATTTTTTTTGCTGCGCCGGAACGGAGCAACGCAGGCACACGAAATTCAAGAACACGGGCTAACTTTTTGTTGCGCACCTTCTCAAACAAGAATCAAGTCGCCAGCCCTCCGGACCGTCGAGATATTCGACGATTCTGCCAGAAGGTCGGATTTTTCCCATAAGCGCTAGTGTATTCAGTACACCCCTGTGCGCCAATCAGCACTGCGCCTCAGTGCAGCCTTGCCAAGTCTCCAAATTTCATCAGCACGTCGACCACATGTGTCTGCATCAGTTCTGACTTCGTTGGTCACTAGCCTTCACCCAGGTGGAGCTTCTGGACCCTCAACAGCTGTGGCACCGGGTGACTATGGACACCCTGATGCGGATTTCTCTAGTTTCGTCGATCAAGCCTCGACAGTGGGCAAGAATCAACCGTCAGACATTCTCAGCTAGTCTTTCAAGCATTCCGTCATCATCCCGACGCCGTCGGCACCTTCAACAGGTGGCACCAGGTGACTACGGACATCCTGTTGCAAATATGTCAGGTTTTTCTTATCAAGCTTCAATAATGGGCAAACCTCAACTGCTGGACATCCTCAGCTAGTCTTTCAAGCATTCAGCCATCACACCGACGCCGTCGGCACCTTCAACAGGTGGCACCAGGTGACTACGGACATCCTGTTGCAAATATGTCAGATTTTTCTTATCAAGCTTCAGTAATGGGCAAACCTCAACTGCCGGACATTCTCAGCTAGTCTCTCGAGCCTTCAGTCATCACCCCGACGCCGTCGGCACCTTCAACAGGTGGCACCAGGTGACTACGGACATCCTGTTGCAAATATGTCAGGTTTTTCTTATCAAGCTTCAGTAATGGGCAAACCTCAACTGCTGGACATCCTCAGCTAGTCAGTCAAGCATTCAGCCATCACACCGACGCCGTCGGCACCTTCAACAGGTGGCACCAGGTGACTACGGACATCCTGTTGCAAATATGTCAGGTTTTTCTTATCAAGCTTCAATAATGGGCAAACCTCAACTGCCGGACATTCTCAGCTAGTCTCTCGAGCCTTCAGTCATCACCCCGACGCCGTCGGCATCTTCAACAGGTGGCACCAGGTGAGTAAGGACACCTGAGCGTGATTTTTCATCATGCGCTTGACATTTCTGAAGCTCTCAAAATTTTTTCAGCACGGACATTGCTATATTTAGGCTTGAACTCATGTTGCTGTATATTTATATTATTATTACACATACTTTTATACACACCGAAAAAAACCGATTGAATTTACTGGCACGCAAAAAAAATTTTGGTTTTTTCATTTTTTAAAAGCGTAACCCTTTCTGCATAAAAATTGGGTTCAATATTATAGTTGAATAAACTAAACAGCTTGTCAAATAAAATATGTATGTAGCTTGTATGTATAAAAGTATGTGTAATATTAATAATAAAAATATACAGCAACATGAGTTAAAGCTTAAATATAGCAATGTCCGATTCGACGGCGTCGGGATGATGACGGAATGCTTGAAAGACTAGCTGAGAATGTCTGACGGTTGATTCTTGCCCACTGTCGAGGCTTGATCGACGAAACTAGAGAAATCCGCATCAGGGTGTCCATAGTCACCCGGTGCCACAGCTGTTGAGGGTCCAGAAGCTCCACCTGGGTGAAGGCTAGTGACCAACGAAGTCAGAACTGATGCAGACACATGTGGTCGACGTGCTGATGAAATTTGGAGACTTGGCAAGGCTGCACTGAGGCGCAGTGCTGATTGGCGCACAGGGGTGTACTGAATACACTAGCGCTTATGGGAAAAATCCGACCTTCTGGCAGAATCGTCGAATATCTCGACGGTCCGGAGGGCTGGCGACTTGATTCTTGTTTGAGAAGGTGCGCAACAAAAAGTTAGCCCGTGTTCTTGAATTTCGTGTGCCTGCGTTGCTCCGTTCCGGCGCAGCAAAAAAAATTGTCAGGGGGGGGGGAAATTTCCCCCCTCCTTGGTAGTTCGAGGGGCGGAAAAATGGCTTGGTATTCCTACTGTAGGACCCCTCTGCTAAAAATCCTTCAGTATGATCCCGGAGTTCCCGATTTGTGCCCAAACAGAGTCCCATTATTTGGCTGCATGCTGCTTCCCGCTAGCTCAAACCCTTGATACCCATCCTAGGCGGGGCTCTGGCCTCGCCAGGTCTGGTCATACCGTAGATCCAGGTTCGCCAGGTCACAGAGTGGTGGCAGCCAGTGGGTCATGCAATAACCCGATGATCAATATTTGCACCTTAGCTATCGATGGGGCACATATGAGTCCTTACCCCTGGTCTCTAATATAGCACTACCAAAAGCTATCAATAATGGGCGGGACAACTTGAAGGCGATCTGTCGGTCATAGCCTGATCATAGACTGCTGGCAGCCCATCCCTATAGTCATACCATCTGATCCTTCCCCCATGAGAAGACAGCTCACTAGGGCGATTACATCATCATCCGTTCGACACTTCATCAGGAGTTCTGCAGGGCGAGACTTTGGCGCCGTTTCTCTTCGTGCCGCTGTTGGACTGGGTGCTTTCGGACCGCACTCCCCTCGGCAAATGACGGCTTCCTGCTGCGCAGACGCATCGGTCGCCGCCACGGCGAAAAGCGCCTTATAGCGTGCTTGGCTACGCCGACGACCTCGCCCTCCTGTCCTCGTCCGTTGAAGGCGCCCAGCGCCAGATCGACAGGTTGGTCGAGGTGGCATCGAGCGTCGGACTGGTTGTCAACACGCTGAAGACCGAGGTGCTGACTGTGCCAGCCGACATCCCAGCGGACCTGACAGGCCGCTTCGCAGACGGGCAGACGACCACGCTCGCACGCTGCCAGGCGGTTCACCTACCTCGGCGGTTTGGTGCCTCACGTGAACGAAGACCTCCGGCGGCGCCGAGGACTTGCCCGGGCGGCCTTCCGTTCGAGGGCTCGGCTGTGGCAGGCGGTGGTCGAAACCGTCCTGCTCTACAACGCCGAGACGTGGACACTTGACGGCTACGCTGGAGCGGCAGCTGGACTTGGCGCATTCAGGGCTGCTCCGTGCGGCATTTCGAGCTGACAAGAGCGTCGGGACCGAGGCCCTGTACAATCGGGCCAAGCTGCAGCGCCCGTCCACCATCCTGCGCCGCCATCTGACGCACCCTGCTCCCTGACTTTGATTGCGGGGCCGCGTATATTGTTGTGTTGTTGTTATGAGCTACTTGATAAATTTTTATTCATTTAAGTAAAACAATTAGTTAAAACAAGTTATACTTTATAGTCCCCAAGTACGAAGTAAAATTGTTTTTGTAGTCTCAAGAGTAACTAAATACAAAAGCAAAGTTCATCTACGCATATTCAAATATTTAGTTCCATCATTATAGAGTGACAGTTTGGCTCAGCAAAAGACTGCAAGGCATGACTCTTATGCTTAATATTTTATTCTTATGAGTTATGTTTTCAAAGAAAGCGATAAATAAAAAATCTTATTCTTAATTGATTAGAAAAGTTTTATATTGCAAAGACGTGTGTAAGAAAACTTTATTTGCCCTAGTGTCTTTTCAAAGGATTTCGAAAGGAATTCGAACTTTTGAATAATTCATATTCGTGCATAAGTTTCATATGCGACCAAAGAGGCTGTTGATGGGGCCAAAGTAGGTGGCTGTTGGAGAACTGCTAGAATTGAGATCAGAGGCGCCAAACCTGCTTTGAAGGGCCGCCAAGTCAGCGGGAAATCAGCCATTATTTTTGACAGCCTTTTTGGAGAGCCGGGTCCCTTTGCCCCCCTCCCTGGCCACGCCCTGATCATTTAATCCTCAGATTAGTAAGAAAAACATTAACTAAGTATACCCCGTTTCAAAACTTGTTTGCGATATCATTTTCAGCTTTGAATATTATTTTCATAACTGTAAGCACTGGAAAAGCGCTTAAAAGAGGTTTCCGGGCCAAGCCAGCAGCCTGCGAACGCGTGACAGAAGACTCGCGGCAAAATGCTTTAAGGGGCGGTGGGTAGATGGTTGCCTTAACAACAGCACAGAGAGAAACTGCCTGAGCTACTATTCATTTTTTTGCATTGCGTCTATACATTCTCGTTGACTAGATCAAATACCCTGCTTTGAATAATATTCGGTACTGCGAATTCTAAGATGCGAGCTTCGCACTCATAATAGGGCCTTTAGAAGCCAGTGTGTTTGAAAGTCTTTCTTTGAAAGTCTTTGCAAGCAGAAGATAACAGGAAAATCAAACCCTAGTACTTGCACATGCAGATGGCACTCTACAGACGTGTTGCTAAAAAATGGCTCTGGGGTTCGCCTTGCGTACATGGGGTGAGAGCGGCTGGCACAATCAGGCAGTCCCATATATTGTGGGTTTGCGCCTTGTCTCCAGCCTGCTGGCTGACGCTGGCAACCCGGATTCGGTCGGCGGCGTGGCCTTCCTTTGCGACTTGTGCCGCTACCGTCAAAGGACTCTGTCAGCGTATCTTGTTGTTGTTTCCTTGCGATGCCGAGGAAATTTGGGAAATGTAGAATTTGGAATTGTGAAATCTGGAAAATGTAAAATCTGGGGAATGTGAAATCTGGGGAACGTGAAATCTGGGAAATTTAAAATCTGGAAAATGTAAAATCTGGGGAACGTGAAATCTGGGGAACGTGAAATCTGGGAAATGTGAAATCTCAGGAATGTGAGACCTGAGAAATAATGTAAAATCTGTGAAATTTGAAACATAACCTAAAATTCTAGCGAAAGATGTCTGCCAGTCAGAGCGACAAAATGAGTGCGATGGAATTTATGCTGTTTGTGCACTAACATTACACTTAGCTTGCAGTTGTTGAACTAAACTAAGATAGTGGTTGATATATTAACTTTTAATTCCTTGCCTTAGACATTCAGCTAGACCCAATGTTCCATGCTTGTAGATAAGTGCTTTGAGGTGAACTAAATGTAGTCTATTAATTACGAGCTATTTCACAACTTGTCGAAATAACTATAAAAAATTCAATTCTTGGAAAAAAACTGAAGTTCTCTTTTTTGTACAGCACAGCGTGCATCCTCTGCTTCTCTTCCCTGACTGACATGCTACTACAGTAGGTATCTTACTGCCGTTACTGGGCGACAACGAAGTGCGCACGCATAGACTCCCACTCCTATGTTACGCTGCTTCCCGAGTTCTTGAAGATGTTCCTAGAAATAGAACTCGCTGCTCCGGAAGTAGCTAGATAGCACCGTTGTACTACCTATCGATTTGCCTGAAATACTGATTGGGTGTCATACTGATTGGGGTGTCATACTGATTGGGGTGTCATACTGATTAGGGTGTCATACTGATTGGGGTGTCATACTGATTGGGGTGTCATACTGATTAGGGTGTCATACTGATTGGGTCATCATACTGATTGGGGTGTCACTGATTGGGGTGTCATACTGATTGGGTCATCATACTGATTGGGGGTGTCATACTGATTGGGTCATCATACTGATTGGGGTGTCATACTGATTGGGTCATCATACTGATTGGGGGTGTCACTTATTGGGTCGCCGTCCTTTGTCGGGTTGTCCTCTCCGAGCTGTTCTTCTAGAGTGAGGGCTTCGAGGATTGCGAGGTTGACACTGTAAAGTTAAACATGTATTTGAATGATTGAATGCATTTATGGACTTAGAATCTAATTTGATCCTTGAAATAAGCCAAAGAACAATTTCCCCAAAATTTCGATGTCATTTCTTTCATTTCTAAAATATCTTAACTACTCACCGCAGTGCCACAAAACTAAGTATTTAACATTTTTGCCTATCTAACCTAAGATCATAAATAGGGTGCGTCTGCAATAACTTTCAACTCTAAATTTACCACAGCAAATCTACTTTCCCGCCCATTCTTATCCACAGAGCTCTGGCAGGCAACCGGTACTGCTATCCGCGCAGCAACACCAATGAGTTCTAGCTCAGTCTAAAACTTGAGTTCATTGAAGATCGAATCATTCCTAAAACAGATGGAGATCCTGTGCCTGAATGAATGAAATGGAAGATTCTGAATGACCATCTTGACAATGCCGTTGTGGTTCTGACTGGCTTTGACACGGAGGCGCACCTAAGCCAGCAGAGGTGGACACGATCTGTGGATTCAGCTGCACAGGATCAACTGATGCGATACGAACTGCACTCGAAGGCTTCGGACTGTAAGCAGCGCTCTGAGCACAATTAAACTTATTATACATGTAATATTGGTTTCGACCTCCAGTTCTAACCATTACTGTGAACAAGCAGTCAGTGGCTGTTGACCCATGCTGCTGACTGCTAGCAGGTACTCTATAAAACCGGTCAAATGCTTTCATTCTTAATGTGTCAATACGAATCCCAATGCATTTCCAGCGACCTGCTCGTCGCCTTCAACAGGCGAGCCAAAGCCCGTGGAGCTGGAGATGCTGCGCGTGCTGCAACTGACGAAAGGGTACGATAGAGCTGGCCCGATGCTGGACACCATTTTTTAAATCCATACCTTAATTGAAACCAATCTCTGTACATCAAACTGTAGGAGCTACCTGACTGTCTCATTCCGGCTGAATCGGAGAAGCTCAGCAAATATCCCGGGTCTACAAATTCGCCTGATGGAGCCGGGATTCTGCGGCAGAAGCATGACTAATTTTGAGAGCAACTGCTACACCACTGGATCGGTTCGTCGGAACCTGACTGCTGAGCTGACTGCGATGAGCGCTGACAGCGGAGTCATGAGGCTCGCCAGCTTCAGCAGCTTGGAGGCTCTGCAGAACTTTGTCACAGAGAGTAAGTTGGAGTGAAGAGGTGGCTTTTAAAAATAGTTTACTTATTACTATTAAATTGTAGTAAATTGATTAGCTATTACATTTGATGGCTCCTTTGATGGCAGTGTGTATGAGCGTTTCCCTGAGAAATCCCCTGAGGTATTTCTACTGTTAAATGTTAGAACTTATGCATTGACTAAACTTAAAGTCTATAACTATCTTTTCGAGTACAGTAAAATTTCGCGTCAAGAATGCTTATAAATTTAGTTCTTGTTCTATTAATAGTTCTTGTCCTCTACTGAACATCGCTGTTTACTTTGGATTGTAGGCAGCACAGCTTAACTTTTGCACAATTTCACTCCACTTGAACACCGGCTTCAGGCCAGCGAACTCGCGTCGGCTCCGGCCTGAGCACCCGCATAAAGGAGCCGCTGAGTCTCGCACAGAGGCTTCGCATCGGACTGTTCTATGAGCACAGGACCAAGAAGGTCTTCTACCTGAACTGCGGGGCAGAAGAGTGCAAAATGGCTGAGTTCCAGGATGCTGATAAGCTGTGAGTTTCTTAACTAGAGAGCATAGCCGTTTATCTGCTGTCAGAACAATGGGCTCGCTAATTAAATCAAATTTCACAACTCCTGACACTTGAATTCCAGGTACCATGTAGTCGAGACTATGAACTCCTCAGTCTCCTGTGGTTCGCTCAGAGCTGTCAATCTTACCATTAATGGTGAGGTAATCGGACTGGTGAGCTTTACGGACTGCAGTGAGCAGCTTCCGGCTCTGATCAGCTTCCCGGATGCGGCCAGAAACAGATGCGGAGACTCGAGCCAACCTGTGCTCAACTGGATGCTTGCGGCTGCCCAGTCGGCTGCGGAAGAAGAGCAAACAAGTGCCAGTCCTAAAAAGATGAATGTGCTGAGCATGCTTCTCCTTGGAGCTTTTACTACGACTCTGTTAGTACTTATCTTTATTATGACGCTACTTTTTATGAGACGACGGCAATACCTTCAATATAAAGCAGGAACTCCGCCAAAGACGGTCCCAAGCCCGGTTGAAAAAGGAGGGTTTGAGAAGGTCTGCCAATCCGACTCTAAAATATCTCCGGTGTAACGGGTGATGCGTCTTAGACGTCATGTGAACAGAGTGACGCAACACCCAGCACCGTTCCCTGGCAACCTGACCAAGGGTACAACACACACATAAAAACAGCTTGAAAGACTTTCAGCTCTAACTTTGCCCCGCTAATTATGTTTGCTTGATCAGCCAATAGCAGAGCTAACAACAGAGACAGAATTATCCATAACAATTGAGTCTGATAGCTCGAAATCAAGTTTCACTTCCGCGTCGGAAGATCCAACAAAAACCATATTTTGGGTTGTTGCTGCTGCTGTTAACTTGCGAACTAAAAGTAAAATCTTTTAATTGCCTCCTGAGCGGCAAAAAGAAATTGCCAATGAAGAGATTTAATGCAGCCCACTGATCGAGAAACATGCTCCTATATACCAGTCTACTACAGTGTAAATATACCATTCTGTTGCAGAAAAATCACATTGCTTTAGAAATAAGGAACTCGCTGCGAATATCGGGAATTGTAATGTTCATTTTATACTGTAAACTTTCTGTAAATTTCATTATTTGGCATTCATTTTGCTTCCCAAAGTTGCTCCCTAAAGCACATTTTACCTATGCTTCGTCGCGTTTATTATCCATCCACCCCTGTTTATCTATTCACTACCGTGAACTGAGTGTAAAATCATGGTAGACTGTTTATAATGCCTTTTACCTGAGTTAAAAAGTGGCTAAAAAACGAGCTGATTGAGAGTGAGTGTTTCCCGCCAATCTACTCGGTAGCCATGTATCCTCAACATTTTGCAAAATTTTATGTTTGTAATGAAAGTGTAACTAAGGACCACTGTACTACAGTCCTTAGGTGTAAATTTACGAGCGTGAAAAATTGATTAACAAAATTGATTAACCTGTCGCTTGAAGAATCCAGCAGAAATGCAGTAATTCAAGACTTGGGCAATCTGATATCTCAGTTATTGGTGATTGTGGTAGTCGGAAAGCTGCTTTCAAGAATAATCTTAATGAGTATAGGCAATCGAAAAACTGCCTGTACGAGCTAAGTATTAATCCCTGAGTTAAATAAGAAGAAAGAAAATTAGGAGGAAGAAGAATTGATTGTAATGTCCGAATGCGTTTACCTAATTCGGAATATCATAACCGAGTGCATTTACAATATCGTAATTGTCCTATTGTTTATTGTTAATTGCATTCTTCTAAGGGTAGCTTATAATGGCGATTTCAGGAAAGCTGTGGACCCAGGAGAAACGCTTTCGTCGACATCGTCCCGCAACGAGCGGCTCCCATAGAATCAGACAAATGGGTGCATTGCACCGACGAATAACGACGTTGGCTGAACGTCGCTGCATTGTAAAAGTACCTGCATTTGTCTGCGGCGTCCTATGTGTCGGATTTCTGTACGGGATTATTAGAATGATGCAAATTTAACCTTTTTAACCTTTAGAATAAGTATTAAATCTAGTTTTAGTTCATGTTCGGGCTTCATTTCTTTGTACAAGTGTCTTTAGCACCAAGGGGCTTTAGCACCAAGGGGCTTTAGCACCAAGGGGCTTTAGCACCAAGGGGCTTTAGCACCAAGGGGCTTTAGCACCAAGGGGCTTTAGCACCAAGGGGCTTTAGCACCAAGGGGCTTTAGCACCAAGGGGCTTTAGCACCAAGGGGCTTTAGCACCAAGGGGCTTTAGCACCAAGGGGCTTTAGCACCAAGGGGCTTTAGCACCAAGGGGCTTTAGCACCAAGGGGCTTTAGCACCAAGGGGCTTTAGCACCAAGGGGCTTTAGCACCAAGGGGCTTTAGCA
Source organism: Macrostomum lignano (assembly GCA_002269645.1). Classification (NCBI taxonomy): domain Eukaryota; kingdom Metazoa; phylum Platyhelminthes; family Macrostomidae; genus Macrostomum; species Macrostomum lignano. The sequence continues at coordinate 111,359 of NIVC01002110.1, read as the reverse complement.
CCAAGGGGCTTTAGCACCAAGGGGCTTTAGCACCAAGGGGCTTTAGCACCAAGGGGCTTTAGCACCAAGGGGCTTTAGCACCAAGGGGCTTTAGCACCAAGGGGCTTTAGCACCAAGGGGCTTTAGCACCAAGGGGCTTTAGCACCAAGGGGCTTTAGCACCAAGGGGCTTTAGCACCAAGGGGCTTTAGCACCAAGGGGCTTTAGCACCAAGGGGCTTTAGCACCAAGGGGCTTTAGCACCAAGGGGCTTTAGCACCAAGGGGCTTTAGCACCAAGGGGCGCCAGCACCAAGGGGCGCCAGCACCAAGGGGCGCCAGCACCAAGGGGCGCCAGCACCAAGGGGCGCCAGCACCAAGGGGCGCCAGCACCAAGGGGCGCCAGCACCAAGGGGCGCCAGCACCAAGGGGCGCCAGCACCAAGGGCGCCAGCACCAAGGGGCGCCAGCACCAAGGGGCGCCAGCACCAAGGGGCGCCAGCACCAAGGGGCGCCAGCACCAAGGGGCGCCAGCACCAAGGGGCGCCAGCACCAAGGGGCGCCAGCTCTCTACACGAACTGTAGAAGCTACCTGACGGTCTCATTCCGGTTGAATCGGAGAAGCTCTGCAAATATCCTTGGTCTACAAGTTTGCCTGATGGAGCCGGGATTCTGCGGCAGAAGCATGACTAATTTTGTGAGCATCTGCTACACCAGGCAAGATCTGCCATAAAATGTCACATTGCTACTCTCATGCGCTAATCTTACTCGCAGTAGTAAGCACTAGAGTCAATAATAAATATCATTGTATAGCGATAATTGTATAGCCTGAGCACCCGCAGCAAGGAGCCGCTGAGTCTCGCACAAAGGCTTCGCATCGGACTGTTCTATGAGCACAGGACCAAGAAGGTCAAGAAGGCCAACCTGTGCTCAGCTGGATACTAGCGGCTGCCCAGTCTCGGATTGGTTGGGGAGATGACTCTCTGATTGGTTGGGGAGATGACTCTCTGATTGGTTGGGGAGATGACTCTCTGATTGGCTGTGGAGGTGACTATCTGATTGGTTGGGGAGATGACTCTCTGATTGGTTGGGGAGATGACTCTCTGATTGGTTGGGGAGATGACTCTCTGATTGGTTGGGGAGATTACTCTCTGATTGGTTGGGGAGATGACTCTCTGATTGGTTGGGGAGATGACTCTCTGATTGGTTGGGGAGATGACTCTCTGATTCGCTGTGGAGGTGACTCTCTGATTGGTTTGGGGGTGACGCTCTGATTGGTTGGGGAGATAACTCTGATTGCTTAGATAGGTTTTTCTATTTTAGATGACCAGCGCCTTGTCGGTTAAATAATCCAAAGTTACTATGTTCTCAATCAGATCTCAGTGTTTAAACGCAGATAGTTTTTATTGTTTAGTTTATTAATCTTGTCAGTTTTGTTGTTTTTTATGGAGCGCTAGGATCAACTTTGTTAAACGATAAGTTTTCTTGTTATAAAAGTACTTTGCTTGTTGAAAACTTCTGCACATTTCTTCGCTATTCCTATTTTGCCGTCGGAACATTCGTCAAATTGAAGCTTCTAAAATCTCCTTCATTTTTCGTTTTGTTTTTTTACGATTACCCATGCCATACCAACACGTCATTTTTACAACACTGACTTACTAATAGTAGGTAGCATCGATAGATTTTTATCAACGTAATTTATTTGAGGTTTTTGTCATAATAATAGTAGTAAATTTAATGATATAATAATTCCACTGTACTCGTATTAGTATGCTTTAATCTAATATAGGAAAAATATAGAATTTATTTAATTCACAAGCATAGGTTGCTTAAAAATTCTGCCCTTGGATTGTTAATTGTTTGCTAGCCAACCATGGTCACGTGCTTTAAGTTGTAAGAACAGCATAATTGAGCACAGTCTCGCCGCGAACTTCTCTACGACAGTCGCATCATTTCTCGTCCTTTCGCCGTGCAAGATTGGGTCTCTTGCGCACACACAACTGCAAAAGAGACAGCAACAGCATACAAAGAGGAGGACCACTTCTCTCTCCTATAGTTTCTGCAAGCAATGAAAGATCTAACTGGTTTTTCATCCAGTGAGTTTGTGTTTGCCTTAACTCAACTAGGCTACTGCTAGCTGCCCTCTCTGCAGCTGTGCGTGTGTAACCTGATATTTCCTAGAAACAATGGAGCTTAAAAAGCGAGTCCTTTGGAGTACAGAGAAGACAGAACAGAAAGGTCTACGATAGTGTTTTGTACTTACTTGGTTGGTTTATAAACGCGATGCTAAAATATAATCTTTTAATTTAATTAAATAGACTTAAAATGCATATACTTATCTGGGCCTACATGTACATGTATTAGTACATGTAACTCTGGTAAATGGTATGGCTAGAACAAGCTAAAATGTGGACTGTAGCCAGAGCGTTGAAGGATCGAGCGCCTAGCATCTGCAAGGGGCGCCCTAGCAACACCAAAGGGCGCCATGCAGCACCAAGGGGCGCCCTGCAGCACCAAGGGGCGCCTTGTAGCACCAAGGCCGGGGCGCTAGCACCAAGGGGCGCCACAGCCCAGTGAAGCGCAGATTTCGCACGGACGATCAAGAGTCAGCTTTTGGGCCATAGACATCCTCAGTGCAGTGGGGGCGTGCCCTTCAACGCCTACAGTAAGCTGTACAGCTAGTGCAAAAACACTGTACAATTAATAAATAAATCTGATATACTCCATCATTTTACCCTGCAGTCTTATTTGATGCCCTACTGACAGGCGGGGCTACCTACTCTACGCAATCTATATAGCAGGCGCAATGAACAGCTTACAGCATATAGAAAAGAATTATGCGCATAGTTTTATCAACTCTCAGAGAGCTTCAAACTTTCATACCCCCCGTTTGCAGAATCTCCTCAAGACCACAGAGGAGAGGGCAGGAAAGGCAGCTAAGGGTGTCTTGCACTGCACGCCAGCAGAGTATTAATAAGGCAGTCGCCCCTCACAATACTTTAATAGATCCTTCTGCTTTTACTAAAGCTCCAACACTGCAGCAGCAGTCTTCTATCAAAGAGAATTTAAGATGACAAGTAATCTGTATCGTTCGGCCTCGCTAGATCGCCTGTTGACTGAGACTGACTTCCGTCACTCGGTGGCCAAGGAGCGGTGCAAATGCAGCATGCGCGGCTACCCGCACTGTTGCACTGAGCATTACTACTCCTACCGGTATTGGCCCTACTACCTGGAGCACCGGGTCGCTGATCACCGGGACTTTATCGGCTGCTACAGTCGCTATCCGCCTCCCTACTACTGGCCTAGATACTACTATTATCCCTACGAACTTTATCCAAGGTATTATTCGGAATACCTGCGCGGATACAACTACGGCCTGTGGAAGTATAACAAATGCCCCGATTGGTACTTCAAGGCCCGACGGCGCTGCTTATGATTTATTAATATGACAGAATCGACTGTGTGAACTTTAATAATTACCCGCTGGACACGGACATAGGGACACACGAATCTTCCATGTAGTTCTAGCTACTGCAAGTATCCATACATTATAGCACTTAATATAAGTAGTATTATAGCAAAAACTAAAACTTTTAGAATTGTTTTTAAGCCTATAGAAATGCGTTGTATACGAGCGTACGTGTATTATCGAATAATAGTAAATATGCAAATTAGTTCATAATTTAGGATTGATAGTGTCAATCGTTTTGCACTCGTTTCTAGAATTTTGTACTAACAGATAAATACATTTAGCTAGATTATTCTATATTTTATGACTTGAAACTCTTTCAAATTACCTGTTATTCTTTTCACGTATGTTGGTGTCAGAGTGACTAGAATTAGTGGCCAGAGTGACTATAATCAGTGATCACAGTGACTAGAATCAGTGACCAGAGTGACTAGAATCAGTGGCCAGAGTGACTAGAATCAGTGGCCAGAGTGACTAAAATCAGTGACCAGAGTGACTAGAATCAGTGGCCAGAGTGACTAGAATCAGTGGCCAGAGTGACTAAAATCAGTGACCAGAGTGACTAGAATCAGTGGCCAGAGTGACCAGAATCAGTGGCTAGAGTGACCAGAATCAGTAGCCAGAGTGACTAGAATGTGCCAGATGTACAGCAGAGCCAATACTGCTACTGCTAGAGAAACAAAATAACTAATTAAGTACACACAGTACCGTACTTTGATCTCAATTAAATTATAAACCGAATACAAGTCACAATTTGACAAATATATAGATATTTATAAACGTTCAATAGATACGAAACGAAACTTATATGGATGGTAGGAATTTATTAGGCAGAAACGAACTTGCATGATGCGGGTTCATGTTTATTATTTTATTAATATATAAATACACACTGCATATAGATTGTTTTCGACTATATAATATTATATAGAAAAAATCAAAAGCGTTACAATTTCAGCAACGAAGCAACAACTTCTCTATTAATTATATTTGTTTAAATGACTCATAATCGTAACTTAAGGGAATTAATTCCCCTGGAAACAGAGCAACGCAGGCACACGAAGCTCAAGAACAAGAGATAAGTTTTTGCTGCTACTGTTAAGTAGTAATCAATTACGTCATTTAGAAGACAATCAATTTTAATTAGGCCTATTATCAACGCCATTTTAAAGCTTGGGAAATTTATTGCAAAAGACATGCACACAAAATAAACAGGGACACCATAGTGGGCGCATTTGAATCAACATTAATCACAGATCGACGAAAAATTCTTATCTGCCTACTCACAATCAAGTAGTAAGTAATAATTACTTATTATATCGTTCTTTTTTTAATTTAAATTTGAATCGACGACAAAAACGCAAAGAAATTGGTTGATAGATCGAGACATTATTGATAACATTGATAGACTTTTAAACTGTATGAAATTATCTGGAATAAACTCAATGCATCACTATAGGTACTATAGGCATTTTCCAAGCCAATTTGACCCCTAGGGGACAGATTGAATTTAAATCTCTATAGCTTCATTCTAAAGACCAGGTGGGACCATAGACAATGAAAAGCCAGTCTACAATAGCTTCATTCTAAGGACCAGCTTGGACCATAGACAATGAAATGCCAGTCTACAATAGCTTCATTCTAAGGACCAGGTTGGACCATAGACAATAAAAAGCCAATCTACAATAGCCTGATTCTAAGGACCAAACTAAGGAATTATTTGCGCCACAGACCCCCAGTTGGGCCATAGACAATGAAAAGCCAGCCTACAATAGCCTGATTCTCCCAACTAGGGATTAAATTGCTTGCTTCCTAGGGCTCAATTGGCTTGGAAAATATATACAATGATTTAATAATCATCATCAACAGGAATAGGACTCCTTAGAATGAGTACATCATTAATATTCATGTAAATCGTTAATTTATTTCAATTAAATATAGAGTAGAATAGTCAATAAAAAGTTTATTTTCTTACATACATACTTAAGCGGCTAGAATCCGTTTAGCCTCGGGTAGGTAGGCCTCCCAGGCCTCCAGTACGCACTGCTGCTGCCGCAGCTGGTGCTCCAGACTCGCCACGATTGCCGTCTTCAGCTCGTAGCCACGCCGGAGATCGTAGCGCTCAAGTTCGCTACGCACCGTGGCAGAGATCTTGTCAAATGCCTCTTGGCCGCGTTCCACCTTAACCATATTTAGAGGGGCATTGATGGCTGGGTTGGTGAACGTAAGTACATTTGTCGTTCCCTATTCTAATCCCATTCACCTCTACCTGCTCTCTTCAGTCTCTACCTGCTCTCTTCAGTCTCTACCTGCTCTCTTCAGTCTCTACCTGCTCTCTTCAGTCTCTACCTGCTCTCTTCACTCTCTACCTGCTCTCTTCAGTCTCTACCTGCTCTCTTCACTCTCTACCTGCTCTCTTCACTCTATACCTGCTCTCTTCACTCTCTACCTGCTCTCTTCACTCTCTACCTGCTCTCTTCACTCTCTACCTGCTCTCTTCACTCTCTACCTGCTCTCTTCAGTCTCTACCTGCTCTCTTCACTCTCTACCTGCTCTCTTCACTCTCTACCTGCTCTCTTCACTCTCTACCTGCTCTCTTCACTCTCTACCTGCTCTCTTCACTCTCTACCTGCTCTCTTCACTCTCTACCTGCTCTCTTCACTCTCTACCTGCTCTCTTCACTCTCTACCTACCCTCTTCACTCTCTACCTGCTCTCTTCACTCTCTACCTACCCTCTTCACTCTCTACCTGCTCTCTTCACACTACCTACCCTCTTCACTCTCTACCTGCTCTCTTCACACTACCTACCCTCTTCACTCTCTACCTGCTCTCTTCACACTACCTACTCTCTTCACACTACCTACCCTCTTCACTCTCTACCTGCTCTCTTCACACTACCTACCCTCTTCACTCTCTACCTGCTCTCTTCACACTACCTACCCTCTTCACTCTCTACCTGCTCTCTTCACACTACCTACCCTCTTCACTCTCTACCTGCTCTCTTCACTCTCTACCTGCTCTCTTCACACTACCTACTCTCTTCACTCTATACCTACTCTTTTTACTCTCTACCTGCTCTCTTCACTCTCTACCTACTCGCTTTACACTACCTACTCTCTTCACACTCTACCTGCTCTTTTCACTCTACCTTATCCTCAACACTACCTACTTCCGTCACAATCTATCTACCTACTCTCTCAACATCCTACCTTCTCTCTTCAAAATCTACAACTAAAACCAGTCCTTACCACTGCTCTAAAATTTGTTACTAGCTCCCAAAAACACACCTGGCCTTCCAATTCTCTAGTAGCAGCCTCGCAAGCGGCCGCTTTGTCAGCCTTGCCGCCAAGTTCATTCCGCACTTTCTCTTCGCGTTTCTTAGTCAACGCCATTTCGGCGTCTTTCCAAGTTTTATAGGCTCGAACTCGTTCGTACAGGCTGGCTCGAACAGACTCAAGCATGGCCAAATGGTCATGCAGCAATTCGGCTAATCCGTAATAGTCCGAATCAGCCTGTTCGATCTGCAGCCTGCCGACTCGCTCCTCAGTCTCCGCCAGTTTAGTGAACGCAAACGACAGATTAGTGTTCTCTTCAACGCTAGAAATCATATTAGCAGAGCCGGCGAACTGCTCCGCCATGCAGCCGTACTCCCGCCGGTGGTTGACTAGGGCCTCAATGCTGCTGTGCAACCGGCGCAGATGCTCTTCTAGCTGGTGCACCTCCTGGTTCTTGTCTTCGAACCACTGGTTGGGGGGAGGGCCGGTTGGAGTGGGTTAGCTAGGGAATTTTACAAGTCTAATTAGAAAGCAGTACTGATTCTTTGAAATTGAAAGGACATTCAATTCTTTGGAAAGAGAATGTGGGTGATTTTTTGACGATTTCTTCGAAAAGATTGCGGATGATTCTTTCTTAGAAAGTAGACCATCAATAATGATTCTTAGAAAGTAAACCATCAATAATGATTCTTAGAAAGTAAGCCCTCAATACTGATTCTTAGAAAGTAGACCATCAATAAGGATTCTTGGAAAGTGAACCATTAATAAGGATTCTTGGAAAGTGAACCATCAATAATGACTCTTAGAAAGAACACACATTCCTGCACGCAAGAAATTAGACTGGGAAGAAGAAGTTAAGCTCTAGAAATGCTTTTTAAGTTCGTGCTTTTAAAAATGGCGAGTGTAATAAATTCAAACTTGGCGGCTCCACTAATCGACATGCAGTATGCGACTGTTTGTGGATTGTCCGCCGAGGAGACGTTTATCGAGTCGGTAAGCAGCAAATTCGAACGGGAGATCGCCAAGCTCACTTGTTCGCAAGAAGGAGTTACAAGCAAAGTTTTGGACGAACTGATGTCTGTGGATCCGAATTCTTTGTGCAACATCGATGAACTTGAAAGCTTGGCCGCTAAGCTGGAACGAGAAAATCAGTGCGAGTCAAGCGTTGCCAAGGAGAAAGCTTCGTGTCTTCGGTTTCAAGATTTTTTGCGGGAGAACAACATTCACCTTGACTTTGAGACCGTGACTCCTGAGCAGCTTGCGAAATTTCTTCGTTACGAGCGTATTTTTACGCCGCTCTGAAGAAGCCTGACGGCTCATCCTATTCACCCAACACAATGTTGGGAATGCGTGCCGGACTTTATCGGCACTTTATAAGGCTTCGCTCTTTGGACATTATCTCTCTGCCGCAATTCCATTCGGCCAATCTGACATTGAAACATGCCTGTAACGAATTCCTGCGTATTGGAGGAAGAATCAATCATTTCTCCGCCATTGAAACAGACGACCTGTCTAAACTGCACACCTACTTCGATCGGAGCAGTCCAACCAAACTTCAGGATGAAGTGTATTTCAGTATTCTATATTATTTTGGTAACCGGGGCCGCGAATGGCTCAGAGGACTGACTGCAAAGTCGTTTTCTGAGAAGCGTCTGGCTGAGAGACGAGTGGCCATCGTGCTTCAAGTTGGAACCAGTAAAACTGTCCATGGATCAACGGATTTGAGGCAGAGCGACGACCCAAAGCAAGAAATCATGGTGGCCGGGTCCGATCAGAAATCGTGTCCCGTTGAAGCCTTTCGCATGTATTTGCGGAAGATCGAAGCAGTGCCTGGATGGAACAGTTCGGACTTTTTTCTGCGACCGAAGCAGCTGGTTGGCTCGAATGGCCTGTGGTATACGAAACAGGCAATCGGAATCAATACGCTTGGACCAATGCTTAAGCGGATATCTTCCAGTGCCGGGCTGTCGAGAAGCTATACGGCGCACTGTGTTCGACTCACTGTAGTCACTGAGCTCCACGAAGCTGGATATTCGACAGAGACTATCGCCAAGGTGACTGGACACAAGGTAATTTCTACGTGCTATTTCTGTATTTTCTTGTCTATCTTAAGCCGCACAATTAAATGCTTTAAAAGATTTTTTCTATATACTCTCTCTTGCATCCTTCTTAAATATTTGAAACAGGCGAGCGCCTCAGTGGAGCGGTACATCAGACAGGGAAAAAAGAGAGACAGCATTCTTGCCAAGATGAGCAGCCAGCTGACTGAGTCTCTCGCCGGTCGTGCGCCACCAGCACTGGGAGGCTGTAGCGACAAACATCCAACCGCAACTGAGGCACCGGCCAAACAATTTTCGAGTGGCGCCTGCGATTTGCGAATTGCCGGTCCGGCTAAGAAGATGAGGATAGTAGCCAACGGTTCCAGCAACGTAGTGGAATTCTTTTTTGAGTAAGGTTGTGTGACTCCTTAATTTGTTGCCGAACACAACATTTTTGCTGTTGAGCCCCCCCCCCCCCTACATTTTTGCTTGCTGTCTTATTTGGTGCAGTTTATATATTTGCAATCCTAATTAGTCTTTTTCATGTTAAGTTTTGTTAAGGTTATTGAATAAATACAACTAAATAATCAAATACATATAAATAAATTGTTTGCGTGCAGGAACGGAGAGTGTCATTCCTGCACGAAGTCCATGTGTAAAACAGTGGAGATTTGGCCATAGATTATTTCATTCCTGCACGAAGTCCATGTGTAAAACAGTGGAGATTTGGCCATAGATTATTTCATTCCTGCACGAAGTCCATGTGTAAAACAGTGGAGATTTGGCCATAGATTATTTCATTCCTGCACGAAGTCCATGTGTAAAACAGTGGAGATTTGGCCATAGATTATTTCATTCCTGCACGACTGCCATAGACGCACGAGTAAGCGTTCATGAATTTCATTCTTATTAGAGCCATTCTCCCCCTTCACTGATTATTTTTGAAGAGTATTCCATCTATTCGACAGCGGCTGCTAGCGGGGGTGCGGGGGCAGAGCCCCTGCTGGGGGTGTGGGGGCTTCTAACCATAGACAAAATTCATATTAAGAATAAAGTGTGGAGGGAGGAAAGAGAGGGGGGCGGTTAAAAATAAATCGATTTTTGTGATCTTTTATTTCACGCCGACATATAAGATTAATTCAATCCTCAGAAGCTCAGAAAGAAGAAAATGAGCAGTTCATAGACCAAATACTATTGGTTTATCTCGAAACTAATTAACAACCCCATCGAGGCGCACCTGATCAGTCTCGTCCATCTTGTAGGTCATCCGTTGCACCGAGCTGCCAATGGACGAGAACACACGCATGACGCCGGCTCCGCTCAGCGCCCGGGTGCCGCTGGACTTGGGCAGGTCGCCGTCGTGCTCGAGAAATTCGCGGAAATCCGGGTCCATCCGCAACACCGGGTGGTCGGAGCAGCGGACCAGGAAGCGCTCCAGCTGGGCCCGGCGGCGCTCAACAAAATGGTCCTCGTCTACGCTGTCCTTGGACATCTTGATCTTCGTGGCGCCGACTACGGACTTCTCCGGCTTGGGCGGAATTACAAAACCGTCCCTGGGATCGGCCATGATTGAGGGAGACGGCTCTGGTTAAGGCTGGCCCAGCAACTGAGGATCTGGGAGGCTGGCCCAACAGCTGAGGATCTGGGAGGCTGGCCCAACAGCTGAGGATCTGGGATCATCTGGGAGGCTGGCACAGCAACTGAGAATCTGGGATCATCTGGGAGGCTGGCCCAGCAACTGAGAATCGGGGAGGCTGGCCCAGCAACTGAGGATCTGAGAGGCTGGCCCAGCAACTGAGGATCTGGGAGGCTGGCCCAGCAACTGAGGATCTGGGAGGCTGGCCCAACAGCTGAGGATCTGGGAGGCTAGCCGAGCAACTGAGGATCTGGGAGGCTGGCCCAGCAACTGAGAATCGGGGAGGCTGGCCCAGCAACTGAGGATCTGAGAGGCTGGCCCAGCAACTGAGGATCTGGGAGGCTGGCCCAGCAACTGAGGATCTGGGAGGCTGGCCCAACAGCTGAGGATCTGGGAGGCTGGCCCAGAAACTGAGGATCTGGGAGGCTGGCCCAGCAACTGAGGATTTGGGAGGCTGGCCCAGCAACTGAGGATCTGAGAGGCTGGCCCAGCAATTGAGGATCTGGGAGGCTGGTCCAGCAATTGAGGATCTGGGATCATCCGGGAGGCTGGCCCAGGACAAAAGAGGAATTTACCTCAAATACTTCTCGTGCAGTTTTTCATACAAACCGAGAAAGTCGGAGAACCTTCGCCGTACGCTGCCCTCGGGCCGGCCGAAAGCCGGTATAGTGGTGGAGAACGACACCTTGTAGGCCACGTAGGCTCCCATTCCATCGCCAATTTTCTCCGGATTAGTGACTCGAACAGTGAGCAGATATTCGAAAGCTAGCGAGGCCGGCAATTCGAGTTTGCTAGGGCCACCGGAGCTGGAATTTGAAGCTGGTGGAGCGGCAGGTGCCGAGGCAGCGGCGGGAGGTGCCGAGGCGGCGGCGGGAGGTGCCGAGGCGACGGCGGGAGGTGCCGAAGGCTCCAACTTTTCAGCGGCCGGAGCTGGGGCGGCGGTGGCAGCTGGGGTTGAGACGCCAGCTCCACTGCTGTTCAAATCGACATCTTCAACATCAACAGTTTCATTGGTCTCGGCAAAGATGTCGTCCTCGGAGTTGTCGCTAGATTTTTCCATTGCTATGCTTAATATATATAATAGCAAAATAGATTAATTCTGCCTTCTACCATGCAGTAAAGTTGAAACATGTCACTTTTTATTACTCGTAGGTTCAAAACCCAAAAAAGCGCGATGATTTAAACTTGCTTTCAACAGTAAAGAGTACTTTAATGAAGTTGTTCTGTAGCCACAAGTATGTCTATGGGAAGCTACAGATGTCTATGGTAAGCCACAGATGTCTATGGGGAGCTAAATATATCCATGGGGATCTATAGATGTCTATGGAAAGCTATAAATGTCTATAGGGAGCTAAAGATATCTACGGGAAGCTATAGATGTCTATAGTGAGCTAAATATATCTATGGGGAGCTATAGATGTCTATGGAAAGCTATAGATGTCTATAGGGAGCTACAGATATCTATGGGAAGCTATAGATGTCTATAGGGAGCTAAAGATATCTATGGGAAGCTATAGATGTCTATGGAAAGCTATAGATGTCTATAGGGAGCTACAGATATCTATGGGAAGCTATAGATGTCTATGGAAAGCTATAGATGTCTATAGGGAGCTACAGATATCTATGGAAAGCTATAGATGTCTATGGGGAGCTACAGCTGTCTATGGGAAGCTATAGATGTTTATAGGGAGCTAAAGATATCTATGGGGAGCTATAGATATCTATGGGAAGCTATAGATACCCATGGGGAGCTACAGATGTCTATGGAAAGCTATAGATGTCTATGGGAAGCTATAGATATCTATGAAAAGCTACAGATGTCTATGGGAAACTAAAGATATCTATGGGGAGCTAAAGATGGCTATATGGAAGTTCCAAATATGTTTATAGAAAGTTATTCAAGTTCAAGTTATAAATATGCCAGGTTTATTCTCAAAAAAATACACTACACATGAAGATAGTTTTAAGAACTTATGTTTATATTTAACATATCTAAAGAGAATGATATAATAGTAATGGGAGAAAACAATAGTGCAGCAACCAATAGAGGTTTAAAGGATGATTTTGAGCTAATCCATATAATCTAAGAACCCCATTGGTCTATAAGCATTTGATTCTAAAATATTTATTGGTAGATACCATAGATTGACTAGCATTAACTGCTTTAAAAATGGAAAAACTTGATTTCTTAGAGAAAGAGCTTGGAGACATTAAACTTGTTATTCTCTTTCTAACCATAGCAACTATATTTTTACAACTCAAAGATAAACAGTTTAGGCTATTGGCATTTAATGAAATAAGGTTGTGTTGCATATAATCAGTCTTACATATTTAGATTATTCTATGATTTAGACAATGCTATAAAATTGTATAGCAATGATAATGTCTATTATAATAAATGAAGAAACTATAAATTAATATAATAGTAGCTATAAGCTATGTAGCTGTAGGAAAATTTTTATATCAAATATTTTACCATTATTATTAAAATTAAATATATATATATTTAAATAATGTCTTTTTTTTTATACTAAGACTAATAAGGTTTATTACCTAATTTAGATAATATTTGCTTTACAAATTACAAGGCCTATAAAAATAACCATTTTACTATTTATATGGTTAGTAGTAGTAGTAGTTGTAGTAGTAGTAATAGTAGTAAGTTTGGCTCAGGCAAAAAGCCTGTTTAGCTAATATAGTTTGATGTAATTTAATAATAATTCAAGAGGAGGCTATTATTATAAGGACAAGTTTTGTATAAAAAATATTAAAATAATATTTGAAAGAGCAACTAAACAATTATCTATGAAAATTTGAACAAAAATTAATAGCTAAGGCCTAATGAAAGAAAACAAATGAAATTAATAGAGAGAAATTCTTCCAAAATGTAATTAAAAAGTAAAAACTAAAAACTAAAAAGCTTGGTTTTGATTTTACATTTAATCAATGGAGCAATGGAATATATAAACTAGGGATGTCAAAACTGGGGAGTGTTCCCCGGGGCCCCAGAGATAAAAAAATAAAAAATGCATTTGTAACTTAATTTTTGCCATTTAAATAAGAATGATTCATAGAAAGCTGATTGAAACCCTGATTGCAGCATATGGGCATTTTGGTAGACAGCGTCCGGCGCGGATCAGCCTGCGCGGCGCAGCATTGGTGGTGGACCAGGGGTAAGTCGCAAAAATGCCACCCCATAGAATACGGGCGTAGTACTAATTAGATGCCGAGGCATTTAGGCTTGATAAGACAGTCATAGTCAATAGTCATAGTCATAGTCAATTTGAAACTCTGTCTATGCTCTTTTACTGCATAATTGCTGCTATCCAGTAATCCAGTTGCTATACAATGCCCTTAGCTACTCTTAGTTACTCTCACAAGCATAGCTACTCAGCGCACATTTTCTGCCTCTAGACTCTTTCTGACAAAGGTGAGGCCACAATTAGATGATGCCACATTGTCTAAACTGCGACAATTTTTCAAAAATTGGTAGAAGCTGCAATAGTGGCATAGTAGCTGCATAGCAAATACAGTAACAATAGCTATCTAGTAGTAGATAGCAACAGATATCAATAGACAGTATTATATGGCAGCAGACTGCAGCAAAAAGCAGAAGGTAGCAGGCAGCGGACAGAGAAAAAAATAGCACACAACTATCAACTACATTGAAGTAAGAATCAATAGATAGCACCAGGAAGCAGGTAGTAGCTGACAGCAACAGATAGCATCTGGGTTTATTTTTTGTGTGTAAAGTGTGCATATGCACCTTAAATTTAAGAATTGCATCTTAAAATTGAAACGTAGGTGCAGTTTAGGTATAGTCTTATAATCTTTTTTTTATTAAAACCTCATTCGCACTGCCTTAAAATAGGAAAAAAGAGAAAGTGCACTTTGAGCCTTAAAATCGCACCATGAAAGTGAGCATATGGTGCGATTTTGTACCTTGTCTCTAGCAAAAAAGAAAACCCTAGATAGCATTAGGCTATGTGGTAGACAGTATATTAGACTGTAACACACATCACAAATCTGTTGTAGCAGACATTTTTTGCTGATTGCTTGCTTTTTATTGCTACTTGCTGCTGCTATCCAGTTGATATACAATGCCCTAGGCCTTATTATTGGTTCCTCCCACGAGCATAGCTACTGAACATGAATTTTTTGCTCTAGACCAGAGTTTGGACTCTTTTTGACAAAGGTGTATACACAATTTGGTGATGCCACGTTGTTAAATACAATTTTAAATAAGCATTGTTTAAAATTTTTACTCTTGCACCCTAAATATATAGTCTAAAATTTAAATCAAAGTTAAAAAATGCCACTTGATTTCAAGTTATCCACTGTTGTTTACTTTTTTCCCCGGGGTCTCTGGGGAATGACAGTAAATTTCCTGGGGTCCCCAATAAGAAAATTCCCCAGGGAATTGACATCCTTAATATAAACCTAGAATTTTATAACCTAGGCCTACTTTAACTGAAGTTCAATTAAAGATTTAGGCATTTGATAGGCCTATGCTATGCTTACAAAAATTGCTATTTATATTTTATTATTTTATAAAAAATAAGTTAGGTTCTCTTTCAAATGATTTATTTTTCCCAAAACTGTCTCTTGACTTAATAGCTAGGCCTAGGCCTATTCTCTAAAAATTGCATTAAGACACTAAAATCCTTATAGGCCTACTTGACAAAATTAATCCTTGTATTTATTAACTAACTGGCCTGGCTTTATTAAAACAATGTAGACAGGCAAATAAATATATTTATATTCATTAAATAATCTTTATTATGTAATCATGATCATGCAATGAAAGTGGGCCTAATAATAGTGGGCCTAATAGTGGGCTTAGTAAAAGGCATTTATAATTAAAGAAATATAGGCCTAGTTTATGGTGTAGTGTAAAAACGATCGTTATAGCTTAAATAAAGATTGCACCAACGAATTTTACATGTGGCTGACAAAAAGATGGCAGGCAAAACGTAGCAGACAATTCCCCGTCAACTATTTAAATTAGGCTACCCGTTGCCGTAGCCGTTGGCGTTGGCCCTTACCCCTGAGCCCTGACTTAGGTAGGCAGACCCCTAGTTATCAAATTTTACATTCGTTAATTTAAACAATACTTGTTTTAAAGTAGAGCGTAGTAGTACTACTAGCACTAAGTTTCAGGCAGAACTTTCAAAAGAAATCTTTATTATAAGCAAACAACCTTCACATTTTTCTGAAATCAGTTTTTTTAAAATGAGTTAGAATTTTATAAGAACGTCTTTTGCAGCGTAAAACAAAACAATTACCTTAGGATACTATTACAGTATTCAGTATGAAACAAAAAATATTCATTTCTGAAATTCTGCTGTATTAAAATTTAATTTTTCTTTGTCTAATGAATCCAAAATCCAAGTTCATTTTTGCAGATACCGTTTGCTTCACGTTTGCGCAGCCAATGCTACAAAAAAGCAGAATTCACGAATTATCGGTAGAATAAAAAGTTTTATTTTATACGCATTTTAAATGTACGTGCATGTTCAACGATCTATGTGTTTAAAAATCACATATATTTTTATGCATGTTTATAGATTCGTTTTAAAAACTGAGTAGTACGATTTCTACAAGTAAAATTGCGCATGTAACAAGGCTGCTGCATCAACAAACTAAACAAATTTCAATGCAGTCACATTGAATTAATTTTAAAATACATATTTTAAGAATAAAATAAAGGAAATTTTTTTCATGTTACTCGTATGCATGTTTTCCGGCGGGTATTATTGCTCATATGCATATGCAAATTGTATTACATATAGCAGTGCAGGGGCGTAGCCAGAGGGGGGCAAGGGGGGCCGTGGCCCCCCCCAATCACCAACTCTGGCCTTGGCGCCCCCCCCCCTATAAGAAACTGGCGCCCCCCCCCCTATAAGAAACTGGCGCCCCCCCTATAAGAAACTGGCGCCCCCCCCTAAAAGAAACTGGCGCCCCCCCCTAAAAGAAACTGGCACCCCCCCCTAAAAGAAACTGGCGCCTCCCCCCTAAAAGAAACTGGCGCCCCCCCCCTAAAAGAAACTGGCGCCCCCCCTAAAAGAAACTGGCGCCCCCCCCCTATAAGAAACTGGCGCCCCCCCCCCCCTAAAAGAAACTGGTGCCCCCGGCCCCTCCTAAAAGAAACTGGCGCCCCCCCCCCTAAAAGAAACTGGCGCCCCCCTATAAGAAACTGGCGCCCCCCCCTAAAAGAAACTGGCGCCCCCCCTAAAAGAAACTGGCGCCCCCCCCCCCTATAAGAAACTGGCGCCCCCCTATAAGAAGCTGGCGCCCCCTAACTCACGCCCCCCCCCAATCAAAATTCCTGGCTACGCCCCTGTAGCAGTGCATACTGTATGTATCTTAAATGATGGTAAACTTCTTCTATACATATACATCCATATTACATGTACATGAACTAGCTAAATGTACCCATACTACATGTACTGCAAGTAAATTTTTATACCGAAGCTTTCACTTTTTGCCACGGTTGCTTTTGAAGCACCGCGGGGCTTGTTAGAAGCTATAGTGCCCTCAAGCTACATGTGCATACATGTACGCTCGTACGTGCATAATGTAAATGCTCCCAAAAATGAAAAAGTGGATGTACATGTAAAGCACGCGCCAGTATCGCAAAACTACTGTAACCAAAACCATGTTTGGTTCCCCTGACGATATAGCGCCTCCGATCGGCCTGGAGTCTCTCTAATTGCCTGTCGAAGATTCTCCACCTCCACGCGGTGCCAAGCGGACGGGTACAACAGCCGACAAATAGAGAATCAGGGGGAGGCCTGGGGACTTGGCTTAAGTGACAAGCTCCTCGGGCAAACTTGGAATGCCCAAAGAGCGAACATCGAAGCTGGACGGTTTGGAGAAATGGTTAAGTTTGCACATGCAAGCATTGAGCCACCAGCACATGAGAATCTCCCGCGACCAGCGAACGGCGCAACAGCAACAAGAACGAACCAGCATGGGGAGGGACTCCTACTATGGCTTAAAAGCAATGGCCTGGTATGGATAAGTTCCATCTATCGGCAAAAAAGCCCGGAACTTGGAAAAACCCAGCGACAAAGAACTGGCATGAGATCGACGGCTCGGTCATAACGAAGAAAGACCACAGTGCAGGCACAAGATCGTCAGCAAAATTAGCATACAAAACCTATCCGACCACCTACCGAAAGTTTTGGCATTTCTGTGAGCGCCACAGGGCGATACCCAAGGAAAAAAAAAAAATCGCATGGGAACGCCTCCGCAACCCAATAAATCAAGAAGAGTTTCAGGACTCAAACAGAAGAAGACAAGAAAAAGATAGGACCAGAAAATGTAAACTGGAGCGCCATGGAAGACTTGATTACAATTACAGAAGCAGAGATGACATGCGGGACGCCAACACGCCAAAGAGCAACTTAAGGAGTGCAGAAGAAAGCATTGCCAACCAAGCGGGAACGAACGAACGTGACGGGATCAAGACGAACGCGACTGGCCTTCCAAGCCGTAACGTTGGCGACAAATTAAAGACAAGACAAGACTAGACAAGACAAGACTAGACAAGACAAGACAAGACTAGACAAGACAAGACAAGACAAGACAAGACAAGACAAGACTAGACAAGACAAGACAAGACAAGACAAGACAAGACAAGACAAGACAAGATAAGACAAGACTAGACAAGACAAGACAAGACAAGACAAGACAAGACAAGACAAGACAAGACAAGACTAGACGAGACAAGACTAGACAAGACAAGACAAGACAAGATAAGACTAGACAAGACAAGACAAGACAAGACAAGACAAGACGAGACAAGATAAGGAGTCTCTCTCTCCCGACGAATTCAAATGTAAAAAATCTGGGTTTGCAAATTTCATGAAAATATCGCAATCAAAAACAGAGATGCATTTAAAAGTGCATGGTTATAAAATAATAAAAAATTGCTTTTGTCTGATACATGTAATACGCACAAAAATAGCTACATGTGTAGGCGCATGCATGGGCTAATTTCTGCAACAAACATATATATATATAAATACGAGTACATTACTTGTGAGAGCTGGAGATGATGCCATAGATATACAAAATTACATGTAAGTGTAAAAGTTGAAAGCTTTACAAATTATTCGCATGTTAATCTAGCAGTTGATATTATATTCTACATCTATTTCATATGCAATATTTAGCTGCAGCAATCTAAAAACTGCGCAATCTATCGTAGTAGCTCGTACAAAAATTAGCTACCAGCAGGACACTGCACAGCTTGCAGCAGTTATGCCCCAGCATAGGCGAAAAAGCGGCGGCATGTTGAAATTGTTGGCATGCACCGAGACCCTCTCCATGGACGACGAAGACTTGACTCAGTTCAATGAGGAAGGATGCTTCTTGCGCAACAACAGAACCCACGACGACAGGCCAATAATTGACGGGGACCGATCGCGAACTAAAGACGGTTTCTTACGAAAAGCGCTCAACAGTTTGCTAAACGACAAAGGCAGCGAAAACTTAAAGATTGTCAGCTCGACTAGGACTGGTAGGAGACTGGCCGATGCACCTGCGGAAGCTACAACTGGCCCGCCAGCCGCAGCCGGTCGGTCTGTCAGTCGAAATCTGCGCAAACGTCTGATCGTGGCACTGCTGGAAGACTCCGGACAGTTGTCGCCAGCCTCGGGAAGAAGCGACAGAGGCAGCCGTCGGACAGCCGAGGCGGCTGCAGACATCAGGAAGCTGCTTCGCCGACTTAATGACGTCATAGACGATTACAGCGGATCATCGAGCAGCGGAGTTGGCAGCAACAACACCAGTAGCAGCAGCAGGGACTGTAGCGGCTGCTGCGCCAGCGGAGGCGACGGTGGATGCTGCGAATTGCCGCAGAGCTCTTTACCACACGAATCACAATTTGGCATCGACGAAAGGCCTCCGCCGCTGCCGCCTCCAAGGCGACTGCAGATCGATCTGCCGCCATCATCGCTGCCTCGTAATGCCGTCTACGAATGCACGGACTTGAACGCTGTCGCACCAACCAACAACCGGATTATTAAGCAAAGCGATTTCCAGCAGCAGACCTGCTGCTCCTGGTCAGCTGACGTTGTTGATGAAGATCCGCAATGCTCGGCCACGGTGGTTGCTAGGCCAATTGTTCCCGTGACTACGGTCCAGCAGGTGTCTATTGGTAATAATAGGACAGCTAAAGACTTTATCCTTAAGCAGGGGATTGAGTCTACTAATCATATTTGTACTACTAATGCTACATGTACCAATGCTACCAGTACGAAGATGCAGAACTCAAATCGAGCCGTCCAAGGATCGACCAAGACGCATCGAGACGTTGATAAAAACAAAACGGAATTGGGTTAGTGCGCGCAGGGCTTTTTGTTACTGGAGGACCAATTAGGCAGTCTAAATATCAGAAGACCCATTAGGTAGCCTAAATATCAGAGGACCAATTAGGAAGCCTAAATACCAGAGGACCAATTAGGTAGCCTGAATACCAGAGGACCAATTAGGTAGCCTGAATACCAGAGGACCAATTAGGTAGCCTGAATATCAGAGGACCAATTAGGTAGCCTGAATACCAGAGGACCAATTAGGTAGCCTGAATACCAGAGGACCAATTAGGTAGCCTGAATACCAGAGGACCAATTAGGTAGCCTGAATATCAGAGGACCAATTAGGTAGCCTAAATATCAGAGGACCAATTAGGTAGTCTAAATATCAGAGTACCAATTAGGTAGCCTGAATATCAGAGGACCAATTAGGTAGCCTGAATACGAGAGTACCAATTAGGTAGCCTGAATATCAGAGGACCAATTAGGTAGCCTGAATACCAGAGGACCAATTAGGTAGCCTGAATATCAGAAGACCCATTAGGTAGCCTAAATATCAGAGGACCAATTAGGAAGCCTAAATATCAGAGGACCAATTAGGTAGTCTAAATATCAGAGGACCAATTAGGTAGCCTGAATACCAGAGGACCAATTAGGTAGCCTGAATACCAGAGGACCAATTAGGTAGCCTGAATATCAGAGGACCAATTAGGTAGCCTAAATATCAGAGGACCAATTAGGTAGTCTAAATATCAGAGTACCAATTAGGTAGCCTGAATACCAGAGGACCAATTAGGTAGTCTAAATACCAGAGGACCAATTAGGTAGCCTGAATATCAGAGGACCAATTAGGTAGCCTAAATATCAGAGGACCAATTAGGTAGCCTGAATATCAGAGGACCAATTAGGTAGCCTGAATATCAGAGGACCAATTAGGTAGCCTGAATACCAGAGGACCACAGGCAGCTAAAGAATTTATCAACTCCACGCCAAAGCACCACTGCTATTCGTTTTTATTTCTGGCACAGGCCCGTCATCGAGTTCGCACCATCGGCGCGGCCGCCCGCACCGCGGATTCCGACGCTACCGCTGCGCCCAGCCGCAGGCAGCCAGCAATTATTATGCCAATAATAATACGACGCAGGCAGTTTCGCAATCAGCCACCGTCGCTTTGCCAGCACCGATGGCGATGACGTCATCATCTTCGTGCGTTGTCAGGAACGGCTGCTGCGATGGCCCGACCAGATGCTGCTGCCGGTGCCGCCGCTGCTGCTGCTGCTGCGGACCTTGCGGAGTCGCTGGGGCCGGAGGAAGTCACCACGAACTGAGGCAGGATGTGGAACATCTCTTGGGAGGATCTCGTTGAAGCATCCTTTGCTGAATATTAAAATAAAAGAATTGAATTGAACGATCGTTAAACATCGAGTTCAGCAAATTAAATCGAATATTCAAATGCGCGCCAAAAAGTGAGACACACGGCGTTAAACACGATCTTTGGCGCGAATTTGAATTTGATTTAAAAATCGATAAGTGGATGATTTACCGGGAGTTAATAACATTGCCGTCGGATGAAAAGCGTGTCCTATACTTTCATTTCAGTGCCTATAACAGCATACTATTCGTTTCTAAAATAATTGTATCATTACTATATATTATTCGTGAAACTGCAGGGTATGTCATAGGCATTTTACGGTGACCCTGACGGAGACAATTATTGCTGTAAAAACTATAACGGCGAGGGATTAACGAGGTAATTTTTATTGTTCCATCCACGGAATCCCTGGAATTTGGAACGGATTCCCATTCCGGTGGGAAAAATTCATTCTTTTTTTAAGATCGTACGTTAATTTGAATATTCCTAAACAGTCGCGTTGATGCAATTTGCTTTCAATATATATCTTATTTTTTGACATGTACTGTATCTGCATGCATTTTTTAATTTTATTTTGCGATTGTATTTTAGACATTAAAGTGCCTATTTTTTATCGTTGTTTGTAGTGTACAGTTTTTGCGACAATGCTTTTTAGTTCCTCTCTCTCTCTCTCTTTCTCTCTCTCTCTCTCTCTCTGTCTCTCTCTCTCTCTCTCTCTCTCTCTCTGTCTCTCTCTCTCTGTCTCTCTCTCTCTCTCTCTATCTCTCTATCTCTCTGTCTCTCTCTCAATCTCTCTCTCACTCTCCCTCTCTCACTCTCTCTCTCTCTCTCTCTCTATCTCTGTCTCTCTCTCTCTCTCTCTCTCTCTCTCTCTCTCTCTCTCTCTCTCTCTCTCTCTATCTCTCTCTGTCTCTGTCTCTCTCTATCTCTCTTTCTCTCTGTCTCTCTCTCAATCTCTCTCTCACTCTCCCTCTCTCACTCTCTCTCTCTCTCTCTCACTCTCTCTCTATCTCTCTGTCTCTCTCTCTCTCTCTCTCTCTCTCTCTATCTCTCTCTCTGTCTGCCTCTCTCTCTCACTCTCTCTCTATCTCTCTGTCTCTCTCTATCTCTCTGTCTCTCTCTCTCTCTCTCTCTCTCTCTCTCTCTCTCTCTCTCTCTCTCTCTCTCTCTCTCTCTCTCTCTCTCTATCTCTCTCTCTGTCTGTCTCTCTCTCTCTCTCTCTATCTCTCTCTGTCTCTGTCTCTCTCTATCTCTCTTTCTCTCTGTCTCTCTCTCAATCTCTCTCTCACTCTCCCTCTCTCACTCTCTCTCTCTCTCTCTCTCTCTCTCTCTCTATCTCTCTCTCTCTCTCTCTCTCTCTCTCTCTCTATCTCTCTCTCTGTCTGTGTCTCTCTCTCACTCTCTCTCTATCTCTCTGTCTCTCTCTCTCTCTCTCTCTCTCTCTCTCTCTCTCTCTCTCTCTCTCTCTCTCTCTCTCTCTCTCTCTCTCTCTCTCTTCTCTATCTCTCTCTCTGTCTGTCTCTCTCTCTCTGTCTGTCTCTCTCTCTCTCTCTCTCTCTCTCTTCTCTCTCTCTTCTCTCTCTCTCTCTCTCTCTCTCTCTCTATCTCTCTATCTCTCTGTCTCTCTCTCAATCTCTCTCTCACTCACCTCTCTCTCTCTCTCTTCTTCTCTCTCTCTCTCTCTCTCTCTCTATCTCTG
>NIVC01002110.1:85000-88014 GCA_002269645.1 Macrostomum lignano | reverse complement strand
CTCTCTCTCTCTCTATCTCTCTATCTCTCTGTCTCTCTCTCAATCTCTCTCTCACTCTCCCTCTCTCCTCTCTCTCTCTCTCACTCTCCCTCTCTCTTCTCTCCTCTCTCTCTCTCTCACTCTCTCTCTATCTCTCTCTGTCTCTCTCTCTCTCTATCTCTCTATCTCTCTGTCTCTCTCTCTGTCTCTCTCTCACTCTCCCTCTCTCCCTCTCTCTCTCTCACTCTCCCTCTCTCTCTCTCTCTCTCTCTCTCTCTCACTCTCTCTCTATCTCTCTCTCCCTCTCTCTCTATCTATCTCTCTCTCTATCTCTCTCTCTCTCTCTCTCTCTCTCTCTCTGTCTCTCTCTCTCTCTATCTCTCTATCTCTCTGTCTCTCTCTCAATCTCTCTCTCACTCTCCCTCTCTCACTCTCTCTCTCTCTCTCTCACTCTCTCTCTCTATCTCTCTCTCTCTCTCTACCTATCTCTCTCTCTCTCTCTCTCTCTATCTCTCTCTCTGTCTCTCTCTCTCTCTCTCTCTCTCTCTCTCTCTCTCTCTCTCTCTCTCTCTCTCTCTCTCTCACTCTCTCTCTATCTCTCTCTCTCTCTATCTATCTCTCTCTCTCTCTCTCTCTCTATCTCTCTCTCTCTGTCTCTCTCTCTCTCTCTCACTCTCCCTCTCTCACTCTCTCTCTCTCTCTCTCACTCTCTCTCTATCTCTCTCTCTCTCTCTCTATCTATCTCTCTCTCTGTCTCTCTCTCTCTCTCTCTCTCTCTCTCTCTCTCTCTCACTCTCTCTCTCTCTCTCTGTATCTCTCTCTCTACTCTTCTCTTTTCTCTTTCTTTTCTTCTCTCTCTTCTCTATTCTCTCTCCCCTCTCTCCTCTCACCTTCCTCTTCTCTTTCTTCTCTCTCTCCTCTCCTCTCTCCTTTTCTCCTTTCTCCTCTCTTTTCACTCTCTTTTTTCTCCCCGTCTTTCTTTTCTCTCTTCACTCCCCTCTCTCCCTTGTCCTCTCTCTCTTCTCTTTTTTCCACTCCTCTCTCTCCCTCTCTCATCTCCTCCTTTCTCCCCTTCTCTATCATTACCACGGTCACCGCGGTCTTTCTGTTGCAATCTCAACGAAACTTTCTGAGCAGCAACTTTATAAACACACGCATTTCTTCGGCTGCAACGGTTGCTAAATTATTATTTTCAAACACGCATATCACCGCACAATGCTGTCTGGTCTTACTTCGACTCCCATAATACGACAGTGCACAATTGAATAGTGCTTCGAAACCCAACTCTCAGGACTGAGGTCTTTGTTGCAGGCTTGAAATTAGAGTTTAGATACATTACCACGCTTTTGTCATCATCATCATTTCTTTTGAATTTTAAGTTTTAACAAAGCTTCATTTGCTCATGATACTACTGAAATGTTTATTTTAAAGTAGTATGTATAGATAAAGGTCGGTTTTCAAAGGACGCAGTAGGGGGAGGGACGGCCAGCACGGATGGCCTGCAATTACGAGTGTCTTGCCGGCGCTTGCCGCGGGAGTTGATCAGATCGACGGGGACTGGGACTCGTTGCCGAGGAAACCAGCGTGGCCTATACTGATAGAGTGACAATAGGAATACTGATAGTGTGACAATATGAATACTGATAGAGTGACAATATGAATACTGATAGTGTGACAATATGAATACTGATAGTGTGACAATATGAATACTGATAGAGTGACAATAGGAATACTGATAGAGTGACAATATGAATACTGATAGAGTGACAATACGAATACTGATAGTGTGACAATATGAATACTGATAGAGTGACAATAGGAATACTGATAGAGTGACAATATGAATACTGATAGAGTGACAATACGAATACTGATAGAGTGACAATATGAATACTGATAGAGTGACAATACGAATACTGATAGAGTGACAATATGAATACTGATAGAGTGACAATACGAATACTGATAGTGTGACAATAGGAATACTGATAGTGTGACAATAGGAATAATGATAGGGGGACAATACGATAAGTGGATGATTTACCGGGAGTTAATAACATTGCCGTCGGATGAAAAGCGTGTCCTATACTTTCATTTCAGTGCCTATAACAGCATACTATTCGTTTCTAAAATAATTGTATCATTACTATATATTATTCGTGAAACTGCAGGGTATGTCATAGGCATTTTACGGTGACCCTGACGGAGACAATTATTGCTGTAAAAACTATAACGGCGAGGGATTAACGAGGTAATTTTTATTGTTCCATCCACGGAATCCTGGAATTTGGAACGGATTCCCATTCCGGTGGGAAAAATTCATTCTTTTTTTAAGATCGTACGTTAATTTGAATATTCCTAAACAGTCGCGTTGATGCAATTTGCTTTCAATATATATCTTATTTTTTGACATGTACTGTATCTGCATGCATTTTTTAATTTTATTTTGCGATTGTATTTTAGACATTAAAGTGCCTATTTTTTATCGTTGTTTGTAGTGTACAGTTTTTGCGACAATGCTTTTTAGTTCTCTCTCTCTCTCTCTCTCTTCTCTCTCTCTCTCTCTCTCTGTCTCTCTCTCTCTCTCTCTTCTCTCTGTTCTTCTCTCTCTCTGTCTCTCTCTCTTCTCTCTCTATCTCTCTATCTCTCTGTCTCTCTCTCAATCTCTCTCTCACTCTCCCTCTCTCACTCTCTCTCTCTCTCTCACTCTCTCTCTATCTCTCTCTCTCTCTCTCTCTCTCTCTCTCTCTCTCTCTCTCTCTCTCTCTCTCTCTCTCTCTCTCTCTGTCTCTCTCTCTCTCTCTCTCTCTCTCTCTCTGTCTCTCTCTCTCTGTCTCTCTCTCTCTCTCTCTATCTCTCTATCTCTCTGTCTCTCTCTCAATCTCTCTCTCACTCTCCCTCTCTCACTCTCTCTCTCTCTCTCTCACTCTCTCTCTATCTCTCTCTCTCTCTCTCTCTCTCTCTCTCTCTCTCTCTCTCTCTCTATCTCTCTCTCTGTCTGTCTCTCTCTCTCTCTCTCTCTCTCTCTCTCTCTC
>NIVC01002110.1:0-77500 GCA_002269645.1 Macrostomum lignano | reverse complement strand
CTCGAAATCAGCCCAACCCCCCTAAAAAAGCTGTATTATTTCACACTTAAAACGGTCGGCCTGCACACGCTTTGACCGTAAAAAACTGATTCTTTGGATCACGCAATTCCGCGCACTCCACCCGCGGCCTGCACAGCACAACAAAGTACTTCTGCTGGACCTAGCGGCGCTCATGAACAGGATTATTGTGCAGCACAGTAGTGTTATACATGCAAGATTGCAGCGCCTCACAGCTCACTACAATACCAAGTTTAAGCAGGTAGTTTACGGTGTTAAAAGAGTTACCAACATGTATAGTGCAACTATGCATTTCCTGTTGGAATCCTCTTTGGTCAAGAGAATAAGAATGGAGCTGGAGATGCATGCACTGACTGAAATAGCCTTCAATCTAGCGTTCAATTTTTTATAGAGAGCCCATGACTCTTTGACGAATATGATTTGCACGTCAGGGCATCGCAGATTCTGATCTATTCGCATTTCTAATCTAGTTTCAGGGACTAGAACTCCACTATGTAGCTGTGTCAGGTTTCCAGTCCAAGTGTTTATATATGACTAGAAGTCCACGATGTAGCTGTGCCAGGTTTCCAGTCCAAGTGTTTATATATGACTAGAAGTCCACGATGTAGCTGTGCCAGGTTTCCAGTTCAAGTGTCTATATTGGACTAGAAGTCCACCATCTAGCTGTGTCAGGATTCCAGTCCAAGTGCTTATATTGGACTAGAAGTCCACCATCTAGCTGTGTCAGGATTCCAGTCCAAGTGCTTATATTGGACTAGAAGTCCACCATCTAGCTGTGTCAGGATTCCAGTCCAAGTGTCTATATTGGACTAGAAGTCCACCACCTGGCTGTGTCAGGATTCCAGTCCAAGTGTCTATATTGGACTAGAAGTCCACCACCTGGCTGTGTCAGGATTCCAGTCCAAGTGCTTATATTGGACTAGAAGTCCACCATCTAGCTGTGTCAGGATTCCAGTCCAAGTGTCTATATTGGACTAGAAGTCCACCATCTAGCTGTGTCAGGATTCCAGTCCAAGTGTCTATATTGGACTAGAAGTCCACCACCTGGCTGTGTCAGGATTCCAGTCCAAGTGTCTATATTGGACTAGAAGTCCACCACCTGGCTGTGTCAGGATTCCAGTCCAAGTGTCTATATTGGACTAGAAGTCCACCACCTGGCTGTGTCAGGATTCCAGCTGACCTAATAATTGAGATGCAAAGCATTTGTAATAATTTAAATGTCTATGGCTGTCTGTCAAGTTTCCTGTGTCAGAAATGAAGCATGGCTAAAACTTAATGTATTGAAGATTTTTTACACACAGTAAAATGGGAAGGCTTACACCTGTGAGGGTCGGGGAATGTCACAGCATCCCCTATTGTCATCATCAGTCAGTTTGAATGGACTGAACTGTTCCCGCTTGCACACACATGCCTGCCCTGAGTTGGGAGTCAATCACTGCCTGGGACCGCTATGCTATATAGGGATTTAAGAAGCCATCATGAGTTCATCACTTTTTCTAATTCTTAATCTCACCGTCCTGGTTGACATGACTCCACCCAAAATATTCCAGCGAAATTTGTATTCTAAACAGTATGTTAGTTAGTTAGTTAATCAGTTAGTTAGTTAGTCAGTTAGTTAGTTAGTTAGTTAGTTAGTTAGTTAGTTAGTTAGTTAGTTAGTTAGTTAGTTAGTTAGTTAGTTAGTTAGTTAGTTAGTTAGTTAGTTAGTTAGTTAGTTAGTTAATCAGTTAATCAGTTAGTTAGTTAGTTAGTTAGTTAGTTAGTTAGTTAGTTAGTTAGTTAATCAGTTAATCAGTTAGTTAGTTAGTTAATTAGTTAGTTAGTTAGTTAGTTAGTTAGTTAGTTAGTTAATCAGTTAATCAGTTAGTTAGTTAGTTAGTTAGTTAGTTAGTTAGTTAGTTAGTTAGTTAGTTAGTTAGTTAGTTAGTTAGTTAGTTAGTTAGTTAGTTAGTTAGTTAGTTAGTTAGTTAGTTAGTTAGTTAGTTAGTTAGTTAGTTAGTTAGTTAGTTAATCAGTTAATCAGTTAGTTAGTTAGTTAGTTAGTTAGTTAGTTAGTTAGTTAGTTAGTTAATCAGTTAATCAGTTAGTTAGTTAGTTAATTAGTTAGTTAGTTAGTTAGTTAGTTAGTTAGTTAGTTAATCAGTTAATCAGTTAGTTAGTTAGTTAGTTAGTTAGTTAGTTAGTTAGTTAGTTAGTTAGTTAGTTAGTTAGTTAGTTAGTTAGTTAGTTAGTTAGTTAGTTAGTTAGTTTAGTTAGTTAGTTAGTTAGTTAGTTAGTTAGTTAGTTAGTTAGTTAGTTAGTTAGTTAGTTAGTTAGTTAGTTAGTTAGTTAGTTAGTTAGTTAGTTAGTTAGTTAGTCAGTTGGTTAGTTAGTTAGTTAGTTAGTTAGTTAGTTAGTTAGTTAGTTAGTTAGTTAGTTAGTTAGTTAGTTAGTTAGTCAGTTAGTTAGTTAGTTAGTTAGTCAGTTAGTTAATTAGTTAATTAGTTAGTTATTTAGCTAGTTAGTTAGTTAGTTAGTTAGTTAGTTAGTTAGTTAGTTAGTTAGTTAGTTAGTTAGTTAGTCAGCTACGAGGGTATCAGTCCACAGTCCGTCACGCTATGAAAATCATAGAAAAACAGTTTTATGACTTAGCTGGCTGTGCAAAATTAATGAAGAACTGCAGATGCAGCACATAACAATAACGGCGAACAATGCTAGTCTATTTTGCTTAATCAGCTGTTTTTACGTTTTTATTGATTAGATATGGCAATGTTATGCATGACTATATTCATTGCAGCAAGAGGAATTGGTCTTTGTTCCAAACTTTAGAATGATCTAGAATCATAGATAAAATCACTATAGGGGACAATTATGCATGGGAGAAGTTGTGTGAAGCTGTCAGACTGTAACGAAGACTGACAAAAATATTTTAAAGATTATATAACCCAATAAAATTCCTGCATCTAAACTCAACCCTATCAGTTTTTTGGAGGGGGGTGAAGATAATAGCTGGCGCTAAGCAAGCATGCACTGATTGCACTCTTATGCGCGAGTCCCAAGAGACTGCAGTAGTCCCCTGTGCAAGCAAGCTAAGGACAAAGGTCCTTGTCAAACATGAACATACGGGTTACTCACTCAGGTCTGTGACTATGAGCAATGGGGGTTTGGGCTGAGTGAGTGGGTGGGGGTGACAGACAATTGGGTAGTGCAACAAAGACTCATTTGGGAACAGGGGAAGAATAAAGAATGAATAAGAGGCGAAAAGGGGGACAAGGGCCCGGGGCAGAAGCCTGGACTACTAAACTTTGCATCTGGAAATTGCTTTATACTTTAGGGACTCAGCAAATTTATCATTCAGTTGCGCATTAAACTGCGCATTTTACTTGTAAATTGCATTTTTAACTGCTATTTTACTTTGTGAGGATTTGGAGATTTGTGAGGATCTGGGGATTTGTGAAGATTTGGGGATTTGTGAGGATTTGGGGATTTGTGAGGATTTGGGGATTTGTGAGGATTTGGGGATTTGTGAAGATTTGGGGATTTGTGAGGGTTTGGGGTTTTGCGAGGATTTGGGATTTTGTGAAGATTTAGGGATTTGTGAAGATTTGGGGATTTGTGAGGGTTGGGGATTTGTGAGGATTTCGGGATTTGTGAGGATTTTGGTATTTGTGAGGATTTTGTGAGGATTTAGGGATTTGTGAAGATCTGGGGATTTGTGAGAATTTATGGATTTGTGAGGATCTGGGGATTTTTGAGGATTTTTTGAGGATTTGGGGACTTGTGAAGATTTGGGGATTTGTGAGGATTTGGGGATTTGTGAAGATTTGGGGATTTGTGAGGTTTGGGGATTTGTGATGATTTCGGGATTTGTGAGGATTAGGGAATTGTGAGGATTTAGGGAATTGTGAGGATTTGGGGATTTGTGAGGATTTTGGTATTTGTGAGGATTTTGTGAGGATTTAGGGATTTGTGAAGATCTGGGGATTTGTGAGAATTTATGGATTTGTGAGGATCTGGGGATTTTTGAGGATTTTTTGAGGATTTGGGGACTTGTGAAGATTTGGGGATTTGTGAGGATTTGGGGATTTGTGAAGATTTGGGGATTTGTGAGGTTTGGGGATTTGTGATGATTTCGGGATTTGTGAGGATTAGGGAATTGTGAGGATTTAGGGAATTGTGAGGATTTGGGGATTTGTGAGGATTTTGGTATTTGTGAGGATTTTGTGAGGATTTAGGGATTTGTGAAGATCTGGGGATTTGTGAGAATTTATGGATTTTTGAGGATCTGGGGATTTTTGAGGATTTTGTGAGGATTTGGGGACTTGTGAAGATTTGGGGATTTGGAAGATTCTGTTATTTGTATGTGAAGATGTGAAGATTCTCTGTCTATATTTTGATCCAAAAGTTTCCAATCCAGTCCCTGGGTCCGGCCAGGACTCCATGACTCAGGACGCTCAGTCACCTGCTGACTAAAGAAAGAGAAAAAGTGTGTTTTTGTTTGGAAAGGAGAGAAGAGAATTTCTAGGCAAACCGGAGTTTGGAATCGATTTCGCTATAACCGCAATGCGCCCCCATTTTATTGGCCAAAGCTATTTTTAGGCTATGACTCACTCACCCAATTCATTGTCCCGGGCAAATGGACGGTTACGCCAGCAATGAATCCCTTTTTAAATTCATGGAGCTGACTGACAAAATACTTGCTGAGGCGGTTGGAGCAAAAGTTAATTAAAACAGAGCGATGAGTGACAGATAGGTAAAGTGACACCTTATCTATCTATCTATCTATCTATCTATCTATCTATCTATCTATCTATCTATCTATCTATCTATCTATCTATCTATCTATCTATCTATCTATCTATCTATCTATCTATTCTATCTATCTATCTATCTATCTATCTATCTATCTATCTATCTATCTATCTACCTATCTATCTATCTATCTATCTCTCTCTCTATCTATCTATCTATCTATCTATCTATCTATCTATCTATCTATCTATCTATCTATCTATCTATCTATCTATCTATTCTATCTATCTATCTATCTATCTATCTATCTATCTATCTATCTATCTATCTATCTATCTATCTATCTATCTATCTATCTATCTATCTATCTATCTATCTATCTATCTATCTATCTATCTATCTATCTATCTATCTATCTATCTATCTATCTATCTATCTATCTATCTATCTATCTATCTATCTATCTATCTATCTATCTATCTATCTATCTATCTATCTATCTATCTATCTATCTATCTATCCTATCTATCTCTAGAAGCAGAGTTTATATATTGGGGCGACAGCTGCTCTTAGGAGATGATGGAAGCTAGGAAAAACTGTAACACATGAGCTTATTTTGTTTTACACACATTTAATTTATTTTGCTCTTGGGATTCGACAAGGTTGGGAAGAGGTTTGTTTTGACAGTTGACTGACAAATCGAAGAAACACCGTTTCTTTGCCAGCCAATTTTTAGATTCTGGTCTCCAAATCGCCAACAGAATCTGGCATTACAGAGAAACTTGTCCGAAGGACTTTGACAAAAATCATTTCGAAGGCTGGAAAGTCAGGCCAAGGAACTCCCGAGGCTCCCAGAGTCTCAGCTCTCAAGGGATAGGCAGCAGAAGTGCAAAAGAAAACAACAGAAAAGCTAAAAATGAAGTGTGGCTCCAACCAGACAAGAAAGTCTGCGGAGGAAAATCTACAGGAAGACAGCAAATTAATTAGAGTCTGAACCACTGGCAGTCGGTTTGCATTTGTTAAGTGTCGGTACTTTAAATATTTTTGCTCAACAACTGCCATTCGTGCTGAAAGTTGAAGCAAATGTGTTTTCTAAGAAAAGGCCGGTTTATTTCATCGCGGATTAACAAAATAAGAAATCATAATATCCGAGAATGCTTAAACAAGCTGCTTTTTCTGTGCATAGTCGCTAAGTTCCTCTGTGAAAAGTTTTCTTTAGCGGCACCTCACCATTTTATGAGCATCAGTTTAGCGCCATCCTGACTATCATCAGTTTAGCGCCACCCTGACTATCAGTTTAGCGCCATCCTGACTATCAGTTTAGCGCCACCCTGACTATCAGTTTAGCGCCACCCTGACTATCAGTTTAGCGCCACCCTGACTATCAGTTTAGCGCCACCCTGACTATCAGTTTAGCGCCATCCTGACTATCAGTTTAGCGCCACCCTGACTATCAGTTAAGCGCCATCCTGACTATCAGTTTAGCGCCACCCTGACTATCAGTTAAGCGCCATCCTGACTATCAGTTTAGCGCCACCCTGACTATCAGTTTAGCGCCACCCTGACTATCAGTTTAGCGCCACCCTGACTATCAGTTTAGCGCCACCCTGACTATCAGTTTAGCGCCACCCTGACTATCAGTTTAGCGCCACCCTGACTATCAGTTTAGCGCCATCCTGACTATCAGTTTAGCGCCACCCTGACTATCAGTTTAGCGCCATCCTGACTATCAGTTTAGCGCCACCCTGACTATCAGTTTAGCGCCACCCTGACTATCAGTTTAGCGCCATCCTGACTATCAGTTTAGCGCCACCCTGACTATCAGTTTAGCGCCACCCTGACTATCAGTTTAGCGCCATCCTGACTATCAGTTTAGCGCCATCCTGACTATCAGTTTAGCGCCATGCGAAGAGAAACACGCAGATCCATGAAGTGAATATATTTACTATGCAACAATGAAAGAAGTTCTGCTATTTTTAAAAGATTAAAGCCGTGAGCAGGTATTGTTAATAACTTTGGTTAAGACTGTTGGTAATAAAAACTAAAGCAATTAAAATTTAATTATCCTACGCATATGATGAGCTGTGCGCAATAATTGAGTACAATTATCACACTATATAGGACTAACTAATGACTGCAATCATAATGTGCACAAACATTTTTACGCAAATTAAAGTGTCGCAAATATTTTAAGCCAATTAGTCTCAAAATTTTTATTTGTATCC
Organism: Macrostomum lignano; assembly: GCA_002269645.1. Classification (NCBI taxonomy): domain Eukaryota; kingdom Metazoa; phylum Platyhelminthes; family Macrostomidae; genus Macrostomum; species Macrostomum lignano. Next base: position 70,526 of record NIVC01002110.1, on the reverse strand, counting down.
AGGAGAAATTAATTTTTATCGATGTAAAACTCTGTCGTATTCAATGGGAAGTCCAATAATATCCAGGGCAAATCCCGTAGTATCCAAGTCTTATCCAAGGGAAATCCTTTCGTATCCAATGGGAATTCTTTCGTATCCAAGGGAAATCCTTTCGTATCCAATGGGAATTCTTTCGTATCCAAGGGGAATCCTTTCGTATCCAATGGGAATTCTTTCGTATCCAAAGGGAATCCTTAAGTATCCAAAGGGAATCCTTTTGTATCCAAGGAGAATCCTTTCGTATCCAAAGGGAATTCTTAAGTATCCAAAGGGAATCCTTAAGTATCCAAAGGGAATCCTTTCGTACCCAAAGGGAATCCTTTCATATCCAAAGGGAATTCTTAAGTATCCAAGGGGAATCCTTTCGTATTTAAGGGAATCCATTCGTATACAAGGGGAATCCTGTCGTACCCCAGGAATCTCAAGGGGAATCCATTCCTATCTGAATCCAAGGGAAAGCCCTTTGCATCCAAGGAGAATCCTGTTGCATCCAGAGACAACCTCAAAAGTTGCGCAACGTCTCACACCTGACTGCACAACCCATCCACGTGCTCGTCAAGCATCATGGAACTCATCTGCTGATTCGTTGAGGTCGGCGGCGGCGGCGGCGGTGGAGGCGAAGGCGGCGGGGGCAGCATTTCGAGCAGTTCGGAGCCGCTCATCTGCCTGCCGAAAATTGACAGCGGCGGCTTCCGAGAGCCGCGGCCCAGACTGCTGCTGTGCGCACCCTGCTGAAGCTGCTGATGCTGGAACTGGCCGCACCTGGTCATGAGGATGTCCGGCACCCGAGTTGACACTGAAGCCGTCGAGGCTACTGACAAAGCGTGCGGCGACGATAGCGGAGGCAGCGGCGGAGGCGGCGGCAGCGACGGAAACGACGTGGCGGGAGCGAAGACTTCACTTCTAGTTGCGTAGGTGGCCACGGGCTCGTGACCTCCACCGAATGCTGAGAATAGCGGCGCCTGCTGATGCTGCTGATGGTGCAGCAGGTGCTGATGAAACTGATAGTCCGCCACGCCGCTATCTGACGACGAGGCTCCGCCGACCTGACTGGACGCTGGCGACGCTGTCGACGCCAGAAACGACAGCTGAGGCAGCGTCGGCCCTCCGCCGCCAGCGGCGCCGCCTGAGCCGCCACCGACGGAGCCCTCCTTGAAAGTGACCACCCGGTTGTGACCGCCGTTGCCGGGACTCCGCTTCAAACTGCCACCGGCCGAGTCTCGCCGAACCTGGTACTTCACCAGGCCGCTCGCTCGCATCCTGTCGGCAGAATCGGCGCTGCTGGCGCCGCCGTCCTCGCTGGCGGATGAGTCCAGCCGCTCCGAGATGGTCGGCACCATGCCGTGCAGGTGGTGGTACACGTAGCCAGACGTCGACTGCAGATGACTCTGGCCCCGCGTCGCCGCGCCTCCGTCGATGCCGGGATTGCCGTCTCCAGCGCCAGCCGCCTCATCATCTCCCAGATGCTCCTCCTCGCCGACGTCCCGGCCAGCTAGCTGTCCGTCGTCGACTTCGTCCAGCATTTGCTGCAGCTCGATTTGAATGTCGAACCGGCACAGCGGGGAGCCGCGGCACAGGCCGAGCAGCAGCCAGGCTGCGGTCCAGACCAGAGCGTAGACTCCGCCAGAAATCACAGCTCCTAGAAGCACGGGCAATTGGCGCTGTCTGTACAGAGACAGCCAGTCCCAGAATAGCGGAGCTTTGATCACCGCCGAGGCCAGCATGAGCAACGAGCCGAGCACCTGGGCGGCCAGGACGCCTCGCTGACAGCAGGCGGTCGGTTCCACGGCTGCTTCTGACGCCGCTGGGCCACCAGTGGAGAAGTCGCTGCCGCTTGGGGCGATGCAGTTCGACACCGAGTCCAGGTGGTCGGGCTGCTTTGATTGCAGCAGACGCTGCTGCTGTTGCTGCTTCTGCTGCTCCAGCAGATACGGCCGCAGCTGGCGTAGGCTGGACAGAATCTGGAAGCGGGGTTGATGCTCAACTCAATCACTCTTCCGGTCACTCTCTCAGTCACTCTCCCGGTCACTCCTTCAGCCACTCTCTCAGTCATTCTCCCGGTCACCCTCCTGGTCACTCTCTCCGTCACTCTCCCTTGTCACTCTTTCAGTGACTCTCCCGGTCAGTCTACCAGTACCAGTCACTCTCCCAGTCACTCTCTCCGTCACTCTACCTTGTCACTCTTTCAGTGACTCTCCCAGTCACTCAACCGATCAGTCTACCAGTCACTCTCCCAGTTAGTCTACCGGTCACTCTCCGGTCACCCTCCTGGTCACTATTCCAGTCACTTTCCAGGTCACTTTCTCCGTCCCTCTCTGTCAGTATTTCAGTCAGTCATCTGGTCACTCTATCCGTCACTCTCCCTTGTCACTCTTTCATTGACTCTCCCAGTCACTCTCCCAGTCAGTCTATTAGTCACTCTCCCGCAGTTCTCCTAATTCGCACCCGTCCATAGCCAAACTCGAAGAAGGCCACACAAGCCGTTAGCAGCATCAGATCGCTGAGGGTCTGCAGAGCGGGCACCGCAGCTGCTGGCAGGCAGCTGCCGCCGCTGCCGCCGCTGCCGCCGCCGTCTGTCGAACCGCCGACAACGCCAACACGCAGCAGCACGGCCGAAGCCTCCCTAGACAGCATCACGTGAACGCAGCAAGAGCACAGGACGCCGGAGAATAGCAGCGAAAATGGTCGGCTAGACAGCCAGAATGTGGACGGATAGCGGATGAGCAGTAGGCACAGGGCCAGTACAAAATTGGCCACCTCGGCTGTCACTCCCGTGCCACCGGCGGCCACGGGCTCGGCGCCGGCTCGCTCCGGCGGCATCGGATGGCGGGATACCGTCGACCGAAAAGAAAGTCGAAGCTAGTCGACCAGATCGTGTCTGTGAATGTTATTGGTGGTCGATTGGCCTGTGATTAACTACCGATTTTACTCTGTCTGGGGGTTGGGCACCGACAACCACCCCATTTTATAGTGTTTGGGAGGTGATGGCTCTTTAACAACCACCCCAATTTTATGGTGTCTAGGAGTGTTGACTCTTTAACAACCGCCCCATTTTATGGTGTCTAGGAGTGTTGACTCTTTAACAACCGCCCCATTTTATGGTGTCTAGGGGTGTTGACTCTTTAACAACCGCCCCATTTTATGGTGTCTAGGGGTGTTGACTCTTTAACAACCGCCCCATTTTATGGTGTCTAGGGGTGTTGACTCTTTAACAACCGCCCCATTTTATGGTGTCTAGGAGTGTTGACTCTTTAACAACCGCCCCATTTTATGGTGTCTAGGGGTGTTGACTCTTTAACAACCGCCCCTATTTTATGGTGTCTAGGGGTGTTGACACTTTAACAACCGCCCCATTTTATGGTGTCTAGGGGTGTTGACACTTTAACAACCGCCCCATTTTATGGTGTCTAGGGGTGTTGACTCTTTAACAACCGCCCCATTTTATGGTGTCTAGGGGTGTTGACACTTTAACAACCGCCCCATTTTATGGTGTCTAGGGATGTTGGCTCTTTAACAACCACCTCATTTTTATGGTGTCTAGGGGTGTCGGCTCTGAAAAGCACAATATTTTAATGTCGAATAAAAAATTCAAGGCTTGTTTTGTATTCTTTCAAACTATAACTGTGGATCCTTCGTGAACTCCTTCACCCATTATACTCTTTCCTATAGTTGATTGTAGCCCAGTATAGTAATGCCATTTTGAGTCAGAAATTGGCCAAGTGAGCCATTGGCCATCATATTCACCTTCCGTGCTGCATTTGACGCTTCACTAAACTCACTAAATCCCCCAGCATAGACCTTCTCACTAACGAAGAACTGTGTAATCATATCTATAACTGCCAGTGTGGCTTCGGAACACTAAACAAAATCGCCTGCCTCCCAAACAGGACTGTTTTACCCAGGAAGTATTACGCAACCCAGCCACCCACGACAACAACAACAACAGCAGCTCTAACTAAACAGGTTTATAATAGGATTCCAATGGCATACTCGTAGATCGCTCTACTTGTGATTAAAGACAGCTATTCGTGACATGGAATGCTATAATTGGCACTCAACTCGATACAAATAATATTGTTGATAATAATACGGACTTAATTAGCTTTAATTCGACCCTCTATAGCTTGCCATGCCATTGCCATTTTGCCTGCCCACATGCACAGTTAATTATTTAATTAATACAGAGCAAGGTCTTTTCTGGGTCACGTTGGGTGTAAAAAGCTTGAGTTTTTATTTCTTTATATGCGTTCCAGGATTGAGAGAGGGGGCGTTTAGTATAAACAAGGCACTCTGAATATTAATAATATTATTGAAACTACGGTGCCGGTACAGCTTTTATATTTTATTTGCCCTCTGCTTGGCCTTCTAATCTATTCTCTTGTCTCCCTTATCTCTCCTCTTCACTCTCTTCACTCTCTTCCCTCCCTATCTCTACTCTCTCTTTCCTTCCCTTATCTCTATTCTCTCTTCCCTCCCTTATCTCTACTCTCTCTTTCCTCCTTCCCTTATCTCTACTCTCTCTTTCCTTCCCTTATCTCTACTCTCTCTTTCCTCCTTCCCTTATCTCTACTCTCTCTTTCCTTCCCTTATCTCTACTCTCTCTTTCCTCCTTCCCTTATCTCTACTCTCTCTTTCCTTCCCTTATCTCTTCACTCTCTTCCCTCCCTATCTATCTGTCATATCTTATCTCTTAAAACTAAGAGAATAAACAGGTCTCTTAAATGTCTCATCAAAGCTAAGGCGGTTAACATATTCTTGTCAGATTGAAAACAGAGGAATTCTGTAAAAAAAGCTGTAAAAAACAGAGGAAAGCTCCTATCATTTTTTTAGAAAATCTTCATATCTATCTTAATTACAAGATGTCACGTCGAACACAACGGCAGTTGACCTCCTTCACAAGAGCATTACGTAACAGAACAGGCCCACTTCCCAACTCCCAAATGACGTCATTAGCTTCGCAATATGAACCGCAAGGCAAATAGAAAATTTTTGATTTTGATTTTTAGTTAAGGTTCTTAAGGCATAAAGTTAATGACAATTCATCAAATGAATCAGTCTTTGTCCTGTGAAGTTGTTGACTCACCCCCCAGTCACCTCTGTTGACCTGCCTGCAAGGTTCTTTCTCCTTATTTCCCCCTGTTCTGCTTTTTCATTCTTTCGTAGTTAACCGTCTTCTTTCTTCTGTCTTGGCGGGGGGGGGTAGATATATAGGGTTATATTATGGGCTTAAATGACTTTAGAGACTCGTCAGATGTCTAGCCTGTAACAGAAGCATTGTCCATATTACAGTTTATAGTTTCTATGAATAGATATTGTAGTTATACTATCTTGTAAGCTCAGACTATGCGACAAATACAATGCAAGTTTTTTAAAACACCTGCTGGACAAGTTTGCTGAACAGTTATAAACTAGAAACTTTAGCTTGGGGGCACAATATTCACGAGCATGATAAAGCATACAGTTAAGTGAATTAGTTCTATAGGTGATGGAAGTATGAGTAACACAAATTATATATGAGCAGTGAAGATAAAGAACTGAGGGCTTGAAGAATGAGGTAGGAGAGAGGAGAGGAGAGGAGAGGAGAGGAGAGGAGAGGAGAGGAGAGGAGAGGAGAGGAGAGGAGAGGAGAGGAGAGGGGAGGAGAGGAGAGGAGAGAGAGAGGAGAGGAGAGGAGAGGAGAGGAGGAGAGGAGAGGAGAGGAGAGGAGAGGAGAGGAGAGGAGAGGAGAGGAGAGGAGAGGAGAGGAGAGGAGAGGAGAGGAGAGGAGAGGAGAGGAGAGGAGAGGAGAGGAGAGGAGAGGAGAGGAGAGGGGAGGAGAGGGGAGGAGAGAAGAGGAGAGGAGAGGAGAGGAGAGGAGAGGAGAGGAGAGGAGAGGAGAGGAGAGGAGAGGAGAGGAGAGGAGAGAAGAGGAGAGGATAGGAGAGGAGAGGAGAGGAGAGGAGAGGAGAGGAGAGGAGAGGGGAGGAGAGGAGAGGAGAGGAGAGAATGTGACAGAAAAGTTACAAGACTAACCGATTGAGCCTTTCTCCCGATTTGCAAATTTGAAGCAATTCCTCTAGAAATTTAGTAAAGGATTTACTGACACGGCACACATCTAAATATACTAAATGAATAACTAAAGCTAAGGAGCCATACCCAGTGTTCACAAAATCGCGATCTGTTTCGTCTTTAACAGAAATCCGCCTACGAGCATGTTGAGCTGTTTACTCAGAGTCAGAGTTATAATATTGCGTGACCTGTCAGATTAATGCGCGACCTGCTAATGGGTGATTGATTTTGTTGGGACTGTGGGGGGGGGAGGGCTACTCTATTGTATCAATGTTAGAAAATTAAAGCGAAGGTGGGGTCTTTTATGTAAAAAATATGCGCTTTCGGAAACTTCTAAAGGATCTGAAAAAAATAATGGTTAGCCGAAATCGTCTTGAAAGTGATTCGCATTAGGGTATATTGAGGAAACAGAATAGTAAAAGAAAGTACAATAGAAGTAGGCATAGTAGACATGGTAGATAGAAGGGAGTAGTCAAAGTAGACAGAGTAGACAGAGTAGACAGAGTAGAGAATGCAGTAGTCAAAGTAGACATAGTAGACAAAGTAGACAGGGTAGACAGAATACAGAACGGAATGGTCAAAATACAGAGTAGAGAATTCAGTAGTCAAAGTAGACAGAGTAGACAAAGTAGACAAAGTAGACAGAGTAGAGAACGGAGTAGTCAAATTAGACAGCCTACAAAATAGTTGACGGCAAAATATATTAGTCAAAATAAATGTGTACATTAAAATTATGAGATACAGCAGGCATCTGAGAATGAAATTATGTATGCATAATCGATCAGTATTTTTTCTTCTAGCATACTTAGAATCTGCAAGACGAATCCAGGTAAAGTAGTTAGATGTAGAGATGAGAATAGCCTGATATTGAGAGACTCCAGCTTCCTAGATCAGGCTCATAGGTCAAGCAATTTTATGTTTGCATGGCCTGGCCACAAAGGGCGGAAACGCTCGAAGACAGGCGGGCAGGTAGGCATGCAGGTAGGGGCAATGCAAAGTAGATCACAGCGATAAGACGATACTCAATACGATGCCATGGGGAGTCAGCTCAACCGAGGGTTGGTTGCATCTGATCTCTATAAGCAAAGCAAAAGAGACAGTCTTTATGATCTGCAGGGTTAAAAAATGTCCTGCCCTGATCTGCTGAGCTTTTATGGGACAATATGAGGACAGCAAGGCATGCAGGCATCGGGGGCGTGAGGTCAAGCAGAACCCGAGCGAACCTTGACATTAACCGCTCGTGGGGATCTAATCTAATAGCTGAAACCAGACTCTCTATCTATCTACATCAGGGGTTGGCGAACTTTAGCTTAAGGGCCAGATATTGCGGGCCAGAGAGATGAGAGAGAAGAGGAGAGAAGGGAGACGAGAGAGAAGAGGAGAGAGGTGAGATGAGAGAGAGGAGGAGAGAGGTGAGATGAGAGAGAGGAGGAGAGAGGTGAGATGAGAGAGAAGAGGAGAGAGGGGAGATGGAAAGGAATTGAGGAGAGAAGGGGATGAGGGAGAAGAGGAGAGGAGAGAGGGGAGATGAGAAAGAATTGAGGAGAGAGGGAAGATGAGAAAGAATTGAGGAGAGAGGGAAGATGAGAAAGAATTGAGGAGAGAGGGGAATGAGAGAGAAGAGAAAAGAGGGGAGAGGAGGGGAGAGAGGAGAGAGGGGAGATGAGAGAGATGATTGCTATTGTGAAGTTTCAAAGGACCCGAGGCCGGATAGAGGCTTTGCGGGCCGGAGTTCGCCAACCCCTGCTCTGACCTACGTGATACCATAGACAAATGAACCAGAAGCACGCGCTAAAATCAATTTGATTAGAAATAAGCCGGATGCCTAGAGAGGCATTTAGCTATGCTTCACTTAGACAAATCGGTTTTCTACTCGACTGAATTTGTCTATGGCCAAACCCCATTCAGCGCTATGCATTCTGGGCTCATTGCTAAGAAACTCGAATGTAGCGTCCTTTATGTGCATAACCCAACAAAGCGCTCACCCCTCTCACAGGGGTCGTGTGTCAGAGCAGGACAGATGGTAGCAAGACAGCAGCAAACTGGGACACGACACGGCACACGGCCTTTATATTATAAAGCAACCGCGGAGCAAAGGAATTGTGGTAAACTAAATATGGGGTAGGAGAGCCTAAAGCATGACAATAATCTTCCCAATACGCGTGCATATCGCAAGCAGATCAGGGCAAAAGGGTGCAGAATCAAGGAGATCGCGAAACAAGGACTATGGAGTGCTTGATCTGCTTCAAGTCCTACATTTCTGTGGGATTAAAATTTAGACCCGACATCATAAAAAGGTGTCTTTTTAGAGCAATAAAAAAGTTAGAAATGATCCAGGTTGAAGTTTTATCTCTTGATCTCCCCTTGGTCTCAGAGCCGAGGGACAAAGAGCAGGCATAGCCTACGCGTTACACATGTATTATCGTACAATAAAACACCCCGTGTGCTGCCCTCCTCCCAAACTCGAATGAAATCATTACTACAACGCAAAGACAGGAAAGAGAATGGTATGGTTTAGACTTAACAAACAGATTTTAATCGATACATATACATATATACATGAATGACATACAGCACGATTGCATGTGAAGTTGTATGGCTCAGTTGCATAGCATTTAACACAAAGGATTTACACCCCTGTGTTGCTAGCTAGTGGTACATGCGATAGAGCCATCTGAGGACAAAGCATTAAAGGGCGTGGCTCCCGCTCTGTGATCAGTATTTTTTACCCTGCATGATCCCTTTTAAATTTGTGCCCCGGCCTATGGGAGAAAGCTCTTTGTTTTCTAAATCTTTTAGCAGAGAGCTAAATCCTTATCCTTAAGCACTATTTCTGATATCAGTAAAACTTCATAGTACCGAAAATACACTGACATAGCGTTCACTGGAATTGTCAATTCGAGATCCCGACGCCTCACTTCCTTTCCTGACACTTCACTTCCTTTCCTGACACCTCACTTCCTCTCCTGACACCTAACTTCCTTTCCTGACACCTCACTTCCTTTCCTGACACCTCACTTCCTTTCCTGACACCTCACTTCCTCTCCTGACACCTCACTTCCTTTCCTGACACCTCCCTTCCTTTCCTGACACCTCACTTCCTCTCCTGACACCTCATTTTCTCTCCTGACACCTCACTTCCTTTCCTGACACTTCCTTTCCTGACACCTCACTTCCTTTCCTGACACCTCACTTTCTCTTCTGACACCATATTTTCTCTCCTGACACCTCAGTTCCTCTCCTGACACCTCAGTTTCTCTCCTGACACCTCACTCAATACCCTGACACCTCACTTCCTCTCCTGACACCAAAACTCCGATTCTGACACCTCACTTCCTCTCCTGACACCACAGTTTCTCTCCTGACACCTCACTCAATACCCTGACACCTCATTTCCTCTTCTGACACCACAGTTTCGATTCTGACACCTCACTTCCTCTCCTGACACCACAGTTCCGATTCTGACACCTCACTTCCTCTGCTGACACCAAAGCTTTGATTCTGACACCTCACTTCCTCTCCTGACACCACAGTTGCTCTCCTGACACCCCACTCAATACACTGACACCTCTCATCCTCTCCTGACACCACAGTTCCGATTCTGACCCATCACTTCCTCTCCTGACACCACAGTTCCGATTCTGACACCTCTCTTCCTCTCCTGACACCACAGTTCCGATTCTGACACCTCTCCTCCTCTCCTGACACCACAGTTCCGATTCTGACACCTCACTTCCTCTCCTGACACCACAGTTGCTCTCCTGACACCTCAGTTCCGATTCTGACACCTCAGTTCCTCTCCTGACACCTCAGTTCCGATTCTGACACCTCAGTTCCTCTCCTGACACCTCAGTTCCAAATCCAAATCCACCTCAGTAAAAATTCCAGCTCATACCTTTAGGCGCCTCCTCATGCAGCACAGCTTGAGCCTCCAGAGCAGGCAGCGGAGCCAGCAGGCACATCGCAATCAGCAGGTGCAAGCCGCAGGTTGGCGGCAGAAAGTGGCGCCTCATCCTGCTAGCGCAGCTGCCGCCGCTGCTACTAGAAGAAGCAACAGAAGCCGGCGCGGCCACGCCAGCCTCAGCCATGGCCATCCGCAGGCTCGCCCGATCCCGGCCCAGAGCCACTCCATCGTCGGCGTAGTTGCCAGTTGAGGCGAAGGCGGCATAGGCGAACAGCGTCGTCAAGCAACCGGCAGTCAGTATGGCCGCTAAATAGCAGTTCATGGGCTCCTGCGGCCACAGCTCTCTCATTGCCCGGCTCCGATAGTCCAGATAGCGACAGGCGGCTGCGTAGAGCAGGAATGCCTGCAGCAGCAGCACCAGCAGGGCGTACCAGACGCGCCAAAGTCTGTCTAATTTGCGATTTCGTCGCATCGAATTCTCTTTGGCACAGCACAGTATGGGTTGCCTTTTTTCCAGCTTCAAATTCTATTGTAAATGTTTTAGTAGCTGTGCTAAATTCTATTCTGGAACCCGTTCTTATAGGCTATATGGTTATACCTTTCTCTCTATCTAGCAGTTAGTGATTAGCCAATCAGAAGTGGGCAGCAGTTTAAACAACATTCTCTGCAGCTAAATTTACACTCCATACTACTTATTAAGCGCGTTAAAAATTTAAGTCTGCAGGGACTTCATGGGAAAATTGGATCTCGGGGAGATAATAGGTGTTAGTCAATGGAGAGATAGTGGGGTGTCAGGAGAGGCAATGAAGTGTCAGGAGAGACAATGGGGCGTCAGGAGAGACACTGGGCTGTCAGGAGAGACAATGGAGTGTCAGGAGAGACAGTGGGGTGTCAGGAGAGACAGTAGTGTCAGGAGAGACAATGGAGTGTCAGGAGAGACAGTGGGGTGTCAGGAGAGACAGTAGTGTCAGGAGAGACAGTGGGGTGTCAGGAGAGACAGTTGGGGTGTCAGGAGAGACAGTTGGGGTGTCAGGAGAGACAGTGGGGTGTCAGGAGAGACAGTAGGATGTCAGGAGAGACAGTTAGGGTGTCAGGTGAGACAGTGGGGTGTCAGGAGAGACAGTGGGGTGTCAGGAGAGACAGGAGAGTGTCAGTAGAGACAATGGAGTGTCAGGAGAGACAGTGGGGTGTCAGGAGACAGTGGGGTGTCAGGAGAGACAGTGGGGTGTCAGGAGAGACAGTGGGGTGTCAGGAGAGACAGTTGGGAGTGTCAGGAGAGACAGTTGGGGTGTCAGGAGAGACAGTTGGGGTGTCAGGAGAGACAGTGGGGTGTCAGGAGAGACAGTAGGATGTCAGGAGAGACAGTTAGGGTGTCAGGTGAGACAGTGGGGTGTCAGGAGAGACAGTTGGGGTGTCAGGAGAGACAGTTGGGGTGTCAGGAGAGACAGTGGGTGTCAGGAGAGACAGTGGGGTGTCAGGAGAGACAGGAGAGTGTCAGTAGAGACAATGGAGTGTCAGGAGAGACAGTGGGGTGTCAGGAGACAGTGGGGTGTCAGGAGAGACAGTGGGGTGTCAGGAGAGACAGTAGGATGTCAGGAGAGACAGTTAGGAGTGTCAGGAGAGACAGTTGGGGTGTCAGGAGAGACAGTGGGGTGTCAGGAGAGACAGTAGGATGTCAGGAGAGACAGTTAGGGTGTCAGGTGAGACAGTGGGGTGTCAGGTGAGACAGTGGGGTGTCAGGAGAGACAGTTGGGGTGTCAGGAGAGACAGTTAGGGTGTCAGGTGAGACAGTGGGGTGTCAGAAGAGACAGTTGGGGTGTCAGGAGAGACAGGAGAGTGTCAGTAGAGACAATGGAGTGTCAGGAGAGACAGTGGGGTGTCAGGAGACAGTGGGGTGTCAGGAGAGACAGTGGGGTGTCAGGAGAGACAGTGGGGTGTCAGGAGAGACAGTTGGGAGTGTCAGGAGAGACAGTTGGGGTGTCAGGAGAGACAGTGGGGTGTCAGGAGAGACAGTAGGATGTCAGGAGAGACAGTTAGGGTGTCAGGTGAGACAGTGGGGTGTCAGGAGAGACAGTAGGATGTCAGGAGAGACAGTTAGGGTGTCAGGTGAGACAGTGGGGTGTCAGGAGAGACAGTTGGGGTGTCAGGAGAGACAGTTGGGGTGTCAGGAGAGACAGTGGGTGTCAGGAGGCAGTGAAGCTTTCATAAAGTCCCCCATGCATGCAACTGGAGCCGTCACGGTTCAGAGAGGACAAAACAAAAATGAAGAAAAACTCGGCCGGTCCAAATTAGGAGCAGAAAACTGAAAGCAGCACGAAGAGACACAGGAAAAATGACAACCGCCTACGTCAAAGAAGTTTTGGGTGCAATAATTTCAATAATATAATTAATAATTCGTACGGTACGACCGATGCTAATTATCATAAACAGCTCGGCTATTGCTGTTAATTAAAGCATTGGTATGCATTTCCTTGGGCCTAATTAACTGGTTGCATAATCACAGTCAACAATGGAAACAATTCACAAGACAGATGAGCAAGTTTATATAACAGGACACGAAATATGTCAATTAATATTAATTAAATTTCTAGTCCAATGTTAGACAAAAGGTATTGTCTATCATAACCCAGGCCAAGTGTATTTAACATTCACCGCAAAATTTTACAAGGAAAAAACAGCAAACAAAAAATTAAAATCCAACCAGTATGGAACAAATATGACACAATAAAAATCGTCAACTTATGTACTTTAAGCAGAGCGACTGCTTTCTATCAATGAACAAAAAACTGATGTGTTTTCTAGTGTCTTTTCTAACGAAAACCCACTTGCTATAGCAGTTATTAATAAAGCATTCATTTTAAACACGAACTATCATACTTATCTAAGTAGTCATCAGTAGTCTATCGCGTGAATATAAAAATGCATAAAAAAGATAGTTTTTATTACTTGAACTCGAACTGAAATTTAGCTGGCCCAATTTAGCAGGGGCTGGCCCAGCAACTGAGGATCTGGGAGGCTGGTGGCATAGCAACTGAGGATCTGGGAGGCTGGCCCAGCAACTGAGGATCTGGGAGGCTGGTGGCATAGCAACTGAGGATCTGGGAGGCTGGCCCAGCAACTGAGGATCTGGGAGGCTGGTGGCATAGCAACTGAGGATCTGGGAGGCTGGCCCAGCAACTGAGGATCTGGGAGGCTGGTGGCATAGCAACTGAGGATCTTGGAGGCTGGCCCAGCAACTGAGGATCTGGGAGGCTGGTGGCATAGCAACTGAGGATCTGGGAGGCTGGCCCAGCAACTGAGGATCTGGGAGGCTGGTGGCATAGCAACTGAGGATCTGGGAGGCTGGCCCAGCAACTGAGGATCTGGGAGGCTGGTGGCATAGCAACTGAGGATCTGGGAGGCTGGCCCAGCAACTGAGGATCTGGGAGGCTGGCCCAGCAATTGAGGATCTGGGAGGCTGGTGGCATAGCAACTGAGGATCTGGGAGGCTGGCCCAGCAACTGAGGATCTGGGAGGCTGGCACCTCAGCAACTGAGGATCTGGGAGGCTGGCACCTCAGCAACTGAGGATCTGGGAGGCTGGCCCAGCAACTGAGGATCTGGGAGGCTGGTCCAGCAACTGAGGATCTGGGAGGCTGGTCCAGCAACTGAGGATCTGGGAGGCTGGTCCAGCAACTGAGGATCTGGGAGGCTGGTCCAGCAACTGAGGATCTGGGAGGCTGGTCCAGCAACTGAAGATCTGGGAGGCTGGTCCAGCAACTGACACTCTAGGAGGCTGGCACCTCAGCAACTGACACTACTCACCCTACAACCGCAGTCTCCGCACATCATCCTGCCGGAAGTCCACCCTCAGCGCCAGCATGTGCCGCACCTCGGCCGGGGTGAGCCGCCAGGCCATGACAGAGTCGGACCAGCAGGCGGTCAGCTCGTCCAGGCTCTCCAGACCCAGCAGCATGGCGGTCTGGCTCAGTCTGGCCAGTTTATCTCGGACACTCCAAGCGGCCCTGGCGCTGAGGCAGGCGGCCAGAGAGCGGACCTCCCGGTCCAGCTGCAGTCCCCCTAGCCTGTTGAACTGTTTCCTAGCAATCAGCTTCTCGGCTCTGAGCACCAGCTCGCCAGCCAGAGACTGCAGCAGGGTGTCGAACAGCGGCGGCAGCAACAGGCGCTGGAATCCGTCAGCCAGTTGGCCAATGCGAAGGCAGGCCGCCTCCACCCAGGGGTCGCTGGCCTCGTAGGCCAGGAGCTCCTCTTCTGTGATCACGTGACTCACGTTGGACAGAGGGGCCAGGATTTGCTTCACCTGAGCGCAAGGGATCGACAGATTGTTTGGGGTGATGCTTTGGCTGACGAGTTAGGATTTCAACATTCCAGCATCATTCCAGCCTGGATTGCAGCATCATTCCAGCCTGGATTGCAGCATCATTCCAGCATCATTCCAGCCTGAGTTCCAGCATCATTCCAGCCCCTAGAATTCCAGCATCATTCCAGCCCCTAGAATTCCAGCATCATTCCAACAAACCCACCTGCGGCCGCAGCGAGATCTCTGTCAGACATTCGACACCCTCGTTCACAATGGCGGCCAGAGCTTCGCCCAGCCCAGCGTCCATCGCCTGCAGGCAGCTCAGCAGCTTCTCGCGGTCCCGCCGCCCAGCTCCAGTAGTGGTGTCGGATTCCAGCAGGCGTCTGAGGTCCCGCAGATTGCCGCGACACGCCTCGGCGCAGTTGAGCGCCGCCAGATAGGCCTGCCGGGCCTCCTCAACGCTGGCCTTGGAGCCGAAGGCGTCCTGCACCCAGCCGGAGGGAAATCCGCGGCCTAGACGGGATCGAAGCGCGCCAATCAGTTGAGCTTCGGCCACGTCTGCTGCCCGGTTCAACGCGGCGCAGGTGGCGTCAGCGCTGCCAGTTGAAACGGCTCGGCGAAGGCACTTCTTCAAGATGAAGAACGCATCGTCAGCGAGGCGGGTGTCGGTGGGATCCGAGCCGCCGACGCCGCTGTCCAAGGCCACCGCTTTGGCAAGCATCTCGCGCATAAAGTGCTCTTCTAATAAGCAGTACTCGTCCACCAGTTTCTGCGGAGATGGGGGATTAACGGATCTGCAGTTGGCTTGCTTATATATTACTTAGATTATCCATCTGACTGTCGGGATTATCCATCTGACTGTCAGGATTATCTATCTGACAATCGGGATTATCTATCTGACTGTCAGGATTATCCATCTGACTATCAGGATTATCTATCTGACTATCGGGATTATCCATCTGACTGTCAGGATTATCTATCTGACTATCGGGATTATCCATCTGACTGTCAGGATTATCCATCTGACTATCGGGATTATCTATCTGACTTTCGGGATTATCTATCTGACTGTCAGGATTATCCACCTGACTGTCGGGATTATCTACCTGACTGTCGGGATTATCCACTTGACTGTCGGGATTATCTACCTGACTGTCGGGACCGGGATTATCCACTTGACTGTCGGGATTATCCATCTGACTTTCGGGATTATCCATCTGACTATCGGGATTATCTATCTGACTGTCGGGATTATCCATCTGACTGTCGGGATTATCTATCTGACTTTCGGGATTATCTATCTGACTGTCAGGATTATCCATCTGACTGTCAGGATTATCCATCTGACTGTCGGGATTATCTATCTGACTGTCGGGATTATCCATCTGACTGTCGGGATTATCTATCTGACTGTCGAGATTATCCATCTGACTGTCAGGATTATCCATCTGACTGTCGGGATTATCTATCTGACTGTCGGAATTATCCATCTGACTGTCGGGATTATCTATCTGACTGTCGAGATTATCTATCTGACTATCGGGATTATCTATCTGACTGTCGGGATTATCTACCTGACTGTCGGGATTATCTACCTGACTGTCGGGATTATCCACTTGACTGTCGGGATTATCTATCTGACTTTCGGGATTATCTATCTGACTGTCAGGATTATCCATCTGACTGTCAGGATTATCCATCTGACTGTCGGGATTATCTATCTGACTGCCGGGATTATCCATCTGACTGTCGGGATTATCTATCTGACTGTCGGGATTATCCATCTGACTGTCAGGATTATCCATCTGACTGTCAGGATTATCTATCTGACTGTCGGGATTATCTACCTGACTGTCAGGATTATCTATCTGACTGTCAGGATTATCCATCTGACTGTCGGGATTATCTACCTGACTGTCAGGATTATCTATCTGACTGTCAGGATTATCCATCTGACTGTCAGGATTATCTATCTGACTTTCGGGATTATCCATCTGACTGTCAGGATTATCCATCTGACTGTCAGGATTATCCATCTGACGGTCAGGATTATCCATCTGACTTTCGGGTTATCCATCTGACTCATCCCATTGTCTGGATAATCCAAGATTATCAGTCACAGTAAAAAAAGCCTTTTACACCAATAAAAAAGCCAAAAAACAAAATAATGACGACCGCATTCTCACCTGAATACACCTGGTCACGGCACACTTTCCTAGAAAGTCATCTAATTTTCGTTGCCTTCTCTGTTCTACGGATTCGCTCTCCGAGTCAGCTGCTCCCGAGGCCGCACCGCCTCCACCGCCGCCTCCTTTGCTATCGGCAGCTGCCCAATCTGTTAAGCACCTGCGAGAAACAAATCTCAGGTAGAGTTCGGTTCGGGAACTCAGCACGGCCAGCTCGGATAGTACGGCATCTAGTTGCTTGGCGTCCAGCTGCTGGCTCTGCACAGTGTGTGTAAAGTTTTAATTAACTAATTAGGTGTTGATGAAGTTTTCATAAGCTTTAATACTCGTAATCTAAAAGCGGGAACTTAAATGATATATAAATGCATAAGTCTTTACATTTTTTTGGTACCCACAGCCTCTATAAACACGATGCCTAACTGGGTATCTACATGTACAACCCCTATAAACACGATGCCTAATTGGGTATCTACATGTACAACGCCTATAAACACGATGCCTAATTGGGTATCTACATGTACAACCCCTATAAACACGATGCCTAATTGGGTATCTACATGTACAACCCTCAAACACAATGCCTAATTGGGTATCTACCTGTACAACCAACCCCCATAAACACAATATCTAACTGGGTATCTACATGTACAACCCCCATAAACACAATACCTAACTGGGTATCTACATGTACAACCCCCATAAACACGATGCCTAATTGGGTATCTACATGTACAACCCCCATAAACACGATACCTAATTGGGTATCTACATGTACAACCCCCATAAACACGATGCCTAATTGGGTATCTACATGTACAACCCCCATAAACACGATACCTAATTGGGTATCTACATGTACAACCCCCATAAACACGATACCTAATTGGGTATCTACATGTACAACCCCCATAAACACGATGCCTAATTGGGTATCTACATGTACAACCCCCATAAACACGATACCTAATTGGGTATCTACATGTACAACCCCCATAAACACAATGCCTAATTGGGTATCTACATGTACAACCCCTATAAACACGATGCCTAATTGGGTATCTGCATGTACAACCCCTATAAACACGATGCCTAATTGGGTATCTACATGTACAACCCTCATAAACACAATACCTAATTGGGTATCTACATGTACAACCCCTATAAACACAATGCCTAACTGGGGGTATCTACATGTACAACCCCCATAAACACAATGCCTAATTGGGTATCTACGAGTACATGTACAACCCCCATAAACACAATGCCTAATTGGGTATCAACATCTACAACCCCCATAAACACAATGCTTAATTGGGTGTCAAAAACCCCCTAGGTGGTCACTAACTCACCTGTTGCTGCTGCTGCTGGTACATCATCTGAGCCTGGCTACCCGGGCCGTACTGCTGCTGCGACTGCTGATGACGAGTGGCCGATGTGCGCGCTAAACGGACGCGCGAGTCCAGATCGCGCAGACTGCGAAATCGATCCACAATGCGCTTTGCTTGCGCGTCTACTTCATTTTGCAGCACCTGATTGGGCGATCAGACGGGATTAGGGTTTACAAGTAAAATAGGATCATAGATTTATAATTGCCTGACCTAGAGTGCGACAAAATATATTTATTAATTGGAGAATGTCTTAACAGACAGAAAAATTTCTAAATGTAAAAAAGTCTTGAGTGGACAGGAAATGTGTCTCAAAGAACAGGAAATGTGTCTCAAAGAACAAGAAATGTGTCTCAACCTCAAAGAATAGGAAATGTGTCTCAAAGAACAGTAACATGTGTCTCAAAGAACAGTAACATGTGTCTCAAAGAACAGGAAATGTGTCTCAAAGAACAGGAACATGTGTCTCAAAGAACGGGAAATGTGTCTCAAAGAACGGGAAATGTGTCTCAAAGAATAGGAAATGTGTCTCAAAGAACGGGAAATGTGTTTCAAAGAACAGGAAATGTGTCTCAAAGAGCTAGAAATGTGTCTCAAAGAACAGGAAATGTGTCTCAAAGAACAGGAAATGTGTCTCAAAGAACAGGAAATGTGTCTCAAAGAACAGGAAATGTGTCTCAAAGAACAGGAAATGTGTCTCAAAAACAGCAACATGTGTCTCAAAGAACAGGAAATGTCTCAAAGAACGAGAAATGTGTCTCAGAAACAGGAAATTTGTCTCAAAAACAGGAAATGTGTCTCAAAGAACGGGGAATGTGTCTCAAAGAACGGGAAATGTGTCTCAAAGAACAGGAAATGTGTCTCAAAGAACGAGAAATGTGTCTCAAAGAACAGGAACATGTGTTTCAGAAACAGGAAATGTGTCTCAAGAACAGGAACATGTGTCTAAGAACAGGAACATGTCCCCAGGAAAGGCACACTGAAAGAGGCGAACCTGCAGCAGACCGAACAGGTGACCGGGTCCATAGAAAGTCTCCACAAGCGGCTGGTGCACTTCAACGCTGGCTGCCACAGCTTCGTACAGCTGCAGCAGCTGCTGGGCTGCCCAGGCGCCGCCGTCTTGACCAGCAGCTGAGGACGCTGCGATGCGGGCCTTCTCGCACTGCTCCCTGAGACAGCCGCCGAGATAACCGCCCAGTTTCTCCAAGCCCGCTTGGTGCAAATTTAATAGGGGGAAAATCTTGAAAAATCTCTCTATAGAAGCTCGATCTTGGCGTTGTACGGCTAAATCGAACTGTTTATGGACAATGTCTTTTAATACGGCCTCGGATTTGTGTAGAACTTCGAAGCTGGCCTCCAGGGTGCTGCCTTCGCTTGCGTCAGCCGTCATGCGCATCACGGTTTCGTCCAGGGTCAGGTATCTGCAGTTAGCGGGGTTTGAGTACCAATTCGGGTTCGGGTAGCGTTTGACATTGCTGGGATTCTAGGACTCAAGATTGGGATCCTAGGATCTGAGATTGGGATTCTAGGATTTGAGATTCGGATCCTAGGACTCAAGATTGGGATCCTAGGACTCAAGATTGGGATCCTAGGACTCAAGATTGGGATTCCAGGATTTGAGGTTGAGATTCTAGGATTTGAGATTACGATTCTAAGATTTAAGATTGAGATCCTAGGATTTAAGATTTGGATTCTAGGAGCTGAGATTGGAATTCTAGGATTTGAGATTGGGATCCTATGATTCGAAATTGGGATTCTAGGATTCGAGATTGGGATCATAGTATTCGAGATTGGGATTCTAGGAGCTGAGATTCGGCTTCTTAGATTTGAGATTGGGATTTTAAAATTATAGATATTTAATCAACTGTAGGATTTGGAACCTGGAATTTAGGATTAGGGTTCTAAATTGTAGGATTTGAAATTGGGATTGTAGAATTTGGGATCTGGATCGTAGGAGTTGGGATCTGGATTGTAGGATTTGGGATCTGGATTGTAGGATTTGGGATCTGGATTGTAGGATTTGGGATCTGGATTGTAAGGATTTGGGATCTGGATTGTAAGGATTTGGCATTTGGATTGTAAGGATTTGGGATGTGGATTGTAAGGATTTGGATTGTGAGGATTTGGGATTTGGATTTTTGGCTGGGAAATCGGGAATGGCAGCACTAACAAACCTGTGAATATGCGCCGCAGCAATCTCGTAATCCTCATCTTGCAGGGCCTTCTGAACTCCATCAGTGCAGGCCTTCAAATCGATGATGTCCTCAACACGCTGCAGGCCAGCTGTGACTCGACTCTTGGCGCAGTCGAGCTGTCGAACTTTACTGCTGACGCGGTCGGCCAGTTCCGAAGTGCAGCGGATCATTTCGGACAGACTGCAAGCGTCCGCCAGCACAGGCTCGAGTCCAGCAGATGCAGAATTTGACCCGTTGCCAATAGCAACGCTGCTATTACTAACTGAGTCCAGACGTCTCGTGGTGGCTCCAATTCGTTCAACTTTGGCCAGCAGGCGCTGCAGGTCAGGGTCTTGGTTGGCTGCAGCAGCTGCAGCATTTGTGATGCTAGTGGCACCAACTGATGGCATTGTTAATTTAAAGATGGCTGAAGGGGTTGGCAGTTTAGAGATATTAACGTCAACTGGGGTCATTTTGGTAAGAAGTTAAACAAATATACTAGTATAGTCTCATTTAAACTGTCAAATTTTATTATACTATTAATTAGGCAGTGCAATGTATGGCAAATTCAAAAAAGTGTTATTAATAAGTAAGAAGACCTTGTTGTTTAATTTGATTTATTGTATTAAATCAATTGTTGTCCTTTAAATTATTAAATTGTAAATGCCAAAAAAAGTAAGCCAAAGTTGCAATATTTTAATACCAAAGCCAAAGGAAATTTTGGTCAAATATTATTTTTCCTAATGAAAAACATAGTTTTTATGGCAAGTTTTAGGTAACCAATGAATCTTATGCTTATTATCAAGTGCTTTAAATAACTTATTAAACAACTAAAATACTCATAATAATAAGATAATAAACTTATTTATGTTTTACATTGAGATACTCTAACAAAAACTAAATTATAAGTAAAATATATAAAAATTAAATTTATCTAAGATAATTTTCAGCTGCTAAGTAAACTATCTTCTATTAATTTACTTGTAAACAATAATATTGGTGCAGTTATATGTTAGATAGCCAGGTTTAGTGGCCTACTTTGATTTACTGAATTTTGCCTGCTAGCTGAAATAAGAAAAAATTGAAAGTCTGAAAATTAGATATGATTTTCATTTTTAGTATATGGATAAGACTGACAAGAAACTTTGCACTTTAAATCAAGATTTGGAAAAAATTACGCCAAAGTTAGGTCTATCTGAAAGTCTTGCTCATATCATATATGGAGAGCAAAAAGAGTGACATCACTAAATTCATTTACTTGTTCTTTAGATTGGATACCTTCGGGTTCAGTAACACAGCAAGAATTCTGGAATTGCGAATGACCCCGGTGGGGAAAAGAAATTAAAATGTCTAAATGCGAAGCACTTTCACTTTTCATTTTCATTAAAAACAATTGTAATAAACGTAACCGCAAACACAAACGTTAAGCACTCATTCCTTGAAAGTTGTTAGTTGAAATTTAACGATGACTCTACAACATTATAAACAAAAAGTAAGAAAACAAAGATATAATAAAAACATTTTTTTAAATATAAAGCTCTTCGCAGAGTAAAGCAAGAAAAAGACGATTTTTTAAATTACATTCAACTTTTAAAATGTTTAAAGACTGCTTTGAAATGTAAAAATACCTTACGTTTTAACAAACATTTTCTTTAGAAGGATATAAAGCCCTTGATATGCTAATATTTTGTTTTAGATATATTTTTAAGTAGTAAACGTCGATAAAACATATAGTTTAAACCATTGTAAGGTTTGTAACTACATAATTATCGTGCGAATTTTTGTCTTGCCACTATTCAACGAAATTCATGCAGAGCAACATTCATATCTCAAGTGTAACTCCTGCAGCCACGTTTTAACTTAGTTGGTTATTCTTCACTTGTTACCAAAATATTCATTTTATCTACTTAACTAGGCTTGTGGATTTATTTGCTTGTGTAGTTTCTGCTTTTCTGGTTGGTTGATCCACCCAAAGTTAGTGGGACGGCTTATTTTGCCTTGTATTTTGTAAATTTTAGTTATTTTTACCTACTGGAGGTGGAGTTGGAATGATAAAAAATTTGCGAGTAGTATATTTAGTTAGTAGATAAATTAAATTCCTAGATTATATATTAAACTTTGCTTTCGTCTTTGTACCTCGTGTCGTGAGTGCATGATTTGTTTCTGCCAGAGTTAGCTGTAGCTTTTTCAAGACAGTCAGAAAAAAAGTCAAAGAATCAGTTATCTTAGAAAAATGCTTCTATCAAAGGTTTTAATTTTTAATTGTTTTTTTTACCAACACAATACTTTGATTAACTGATTTATCCTAAACGGGACGCTCGGCTTTATTTGCAATGATAAAAATTCTAGTTTAGCATGTAATAGGATAGAATGTACATTGGTACATGCATCGAATATCGTGTTTATATCATAAAATTTTTTAAAAGTTATTTTATTTTATACTTAATTATAGGCTACAAAATTTTCTGAGTAAAAATTTCCCATGTAATGCAGTTGTAGGCGCATGTTTAATTCTATATTGTGAAAAAATGCCATTGGTTAATTTATTTTTACAGGCTGGGTATCTGGTGAAAAAAACATGACCACACTATCCGAGGAAATTCAACAAGCTACAAATAGACGGAATTCAATTAAACAAAATGACCCAGAACATCAACACCAACTGTCAGAGGAGCAGCGGCAAAGCCCAGTAAAAGCACCCGGTCATACTTCAATCTGCAATTCAATCAGTCAAGCATATGCACTTCGTCGCGAGTACATAGCGGCTATGCAGAACCCGGTTGCTGGAATGTACCCGCTGCCGTCTAGCCTGTCGCCCTACACCTGGTTCGGCCTGCTGTTTGTTCGCAGCGGCCCATACCAGGGTTATATTATTCGGTTCACATTGCACATTTCCAAAGGATTTCCTGACAGCGCTTGTCCTGAGGTGCGCAACTTTATTTGTGCTCAATAAATACTACTGAGAGTAGGTTAGATGGAAAGATGGTTAGCTGTAAAATAGTAAACTGAAAAAGTATGTTCCAATTTAGCAAGGGTTGCAGCCAGGAATTTTCATTGGGGGTCGTTTTTTATTTGATGCTCATTGCATTTGATTTAAGGCGACGCGCTATTTTATTTGACGTGACGCCATTTCATTTGAGGTGAAGCCATTTCATTTGAGATGAGGCCATTTCATTAGAGGTGAGGCCAATGGCCAAAGCTACTGCATGTAGGGAGAGGTTCTGCAGCGGGATGTTTTTATGTAGACGTAATAAAGTCTTGTTGAGTTTCTTTTAGTACGATGGAAGGTATTTACATGTAGATACCTCTACAATTTGTTGGTAGCTACAGGCATCGTCAATGAAGACGTCAACGACATGTACGAGCAGAAGGACGTGCTTTCACTTAGAGGCCGGTTTTAACTCTCTCCAAACTGCATTAGCAAGACAGCCTTCAGTTTTCAGTGTTTTTAGCACTACTAGCTAAATTCTCAAAATATCACCTTCGCTTGACTTTCGAATAAATACATGCATAGTCTGGTGCCGCAGGGGCGGTCCGGAGACACAGCCTACTGCAGGCCCCTGACACCAAGGCATCCCCTGCACCCGCAGGTGTACCTGGCCCCGCCCTACGTGTTCCACCCACTAGTTGACCCCAGCAGCGGTCACGTGGACATCGCTCGTGGCTTCCGCGGCGGCGGCTGGCAACCGCACGGCAACCGACTGTGGCACGCGCTGCACTTTCTTCGCCGGATCTTCCTTCGACCAGACGAGTTCTGCAGCTCAACAGCGGACGAGAGTTCGAATCCGCAGGCGGCCGAACTGCTTATTAACAGCGCGCCAGATTATCGATCTGAATTCCGTCGCCGATTAGCGGACGAACTGTCGGAAAATTTGGCGGCTGGCGGCAAGCCGCCACTGCCCGACGATCCGGCAGCTGACGCGATTTGGCGAGCCGCATCGATTTGTGGCGGCGGCGCTCTGGACGGCGCCGAATTGGAGACGGCTCGAGCGCGCTTCTTCCTATCGGGCAGTGGCGCCGGCGCGTCACCGACGAATAATAAAGACGGCGCCAACGGAAACGGCAGCCCCGAGCCGGCAGTCAGTCGCGGGCTCAGCTGGATGAATCGCGATTCGATGCAAATTTTAAGCGGCAGTTTGTTTTAATTTGCAAATTTGCTTAGAATATCTTTGAAGGCTGGCTTCTGGTCGAATTTTATTTTGAATTGCCTGTTTTATTGCTTCATTTAAGACAAAACTCCTTAGAATCTTTAATGACTGCATTATTTTGTTTTTGGTTCCATTTCTAATCGCCTCACTAACCTAAAGCCAGCCTTCAAATATTTGATTGGAAACAAAGAATTCCGTCCCTTTTATTTGATTCTTAATTAAGTCGATCTTGTACTGACAAGTTTGCAAAGCTTTTTAAAAAACATTTTTTATATTCTAGTCCTACATGTATAGTGGTAACATTCTAGTCTATATTTATATATCTTCAGCTTTTCTTTTCCATAAAATTTATTATCTTTAAATTCTTTTCAAAATTTATACGCCAAATGGACCCACAACACGTTTATTTAACCATATATTTTTACTCATTACATTCAAAGGTTTACATTGAACAATAAACAGTTCACAAAGCTATATTGAATATTCTAAAATAGTTTGAATGATTTTTTGCGAACACCTTAACTGCGTACAGTTTCTATTATTGACGACAGTAAATTGGGATTCATATAACGAGAACTTTAGGCAGATAAATACATGTGTACACAAATTAGGTTAAAGTGCATTGTGGATTGCTACAAAGAGTTTAAAAAATATGTGCTGCATTAAAATTTAGACGTACAAATATGAAATAGATACGAGCGTACTTGTCGTGTGAAAAATACTTAATTGGTAGCGTCTTTAAAGAATTTTAAAGAAAATATTCATTCTAACTGATCCCAATTTTAGAAAATCTTTTACTTTAAAATAGCATTTTTCTTGTAGAAAACTATCCATCATTTAAACTAATCCTATTCTAGGAAACATTGTAAACTGATTTTGTAAACTGAACATTGTAACATTGGAAACATTGGAAACATTGTAAACATTGTAATTCTAGTAGGAAATATTCATTTAAACGGATATTCTTCTATGAAATTATCATTCAAGCCGATCTTTTTCTAGAAAACCTTCGTTCAGTCCTATTCTAGGAAACCATATCATATAAACAGATCATTTTTTAGGAAAAAGTTTATTGCCAAAAACAACTATATAAAAGTCACCATTTGTTTATCTGCTTGATTATTAATTTTCGCACCAAATTAAATTCCACAATCGACGCATGACTGTATACAGCCTACAATACAACATCTAATAGAAGGTTTATTCTGCTAAAAGCCTAATTAACAGTCTCTTTAAGTTAATTTGAATTGACGCAAAAATACAGACCTGGTTTAAATAACAGATTTATAGAAACATACATAAATCAATAATTCATAACATGGTTCTTACAATAGCATAATAAAAATCATTAACGCATCAAGAACATTTAAAGTTGTGGGTTACAAACTTCAGTTACTTGTTGCAGCTAATTTAAACAAAACTACATGAAACACTCGTGGGAGCTAAAATGTATTAGAGCGAAGGTATTTTGTTACAAATCTAAAATCTGGCTGGAATGCCTGGAGCCTGATATAGTATACCTGCAGAATGGTCTAATAAGCTTAATAGCTTGAATAAACTGGTTAATAAGCCCTGCAGCTGGTTGCTTAAGCCTGCAATCCACTCTAAGCCCTTACCTATAACTCGCTTCTCTCTCCAACTCAGCCTCCCCTGTCCCCCTCTCAGCCACCCCTGTCTCCCTCTCAGCCTCCCCTGTCTCCCTCTCAGCCTCCCCTGTCTCCCTCTCAGCCACCCCTGTCTCCCTCTCAGCCACCCCTGTCTCCCTCTCTGCCTCCCCTGTCTCCCTCTCTGCCTCCCCTGTCTCCCTCTCTGCCCACTTTCCCTCTCCCTTCCTTTGTTTCTTTAATTTTTTTCTCGAAACTCGTAACAACTCAAAACTTATTTGTATCCTCTTAGAAATCACAACTGGTGTTTGTTCTATTTTCTAAGAAAATATCCCCTATGATAAATAAATAGCACTATTGACTTGTCGAATGTGGCTATTAACGCAGCAATCACTCGGTGCTCAGTGCTGCACTTTCATCTGCACCATCTCCAGTTTCACGCCGGTTTCGCATTTCACTAATCCGTTGTCCTCCCTGTCCGGGCTGTTAGCATCCGTTGCCATGGTAGCGGGGGCCGCTAGTAGCCGAGCCTCAGCAGCCGGAGCCTCATCGGCCGAATCTTCCTCATGAATGCAAACTTTACCCTGGCGAATGGACTGTCGATGGTTTGCTTCTAGGAGAAGCCTGCGCTGCTGTTGCTGGTTCGCAAAATTTTGAGGCACCGTCGGCTGTCGGTTGCCGTTGGCCTGACTTCTGCTGCAGCATTGGCTGGAATTCAGCGGTAACCGTCAGTGAAGTTTGGGTTTTCTTCTCTCTCCGTCTCTCCCTCTCCGTCTCTCCCTCTCCGTCTCTCCCTCTCCCTCTCCGTCTCTCCTTCTCCGTGTCTCCCTCTCCGTTTCTCCTTCTCCGTCTCTCCCTCTCCGTTTCTCCTTCTCCGTCTCTCCCTCTCCGTCTCTTCCCTCTCCGTCTCTCCCTCTCCGTCTCTCCCTCTCCGTCTCTCCCTCTCCGTCTCTCCCTCTCCCTCTCCCTCTCCGTCTCTCCCTCTCCCTCTCCGTCTCTCCCTCTCCGTCTCTCCCTCTCCGTCTCTCCCTCTCCGTCTCTCCCTCTCCCTCTCCATCTCTCCCTCTCCGTCTCTCCCTCTCCGTCTCTCCCTCTCCCTCTCCGTCTCTCCCTCTCCGTGTCTCCCTCTCCATCTCTACATCTCCGTCTCTCTCTCTCTCTCCGTCTCTCCCTCTCAATCTCTACATCTCCGTCTGTCCCTTTCCGTCTCTCCTCTCTGTCTCCCCTCTCCGTCTCTCCCTCTCCGTCTCTCCGTCTCTCTCTGCCTCTCCGTCTCTCCCTCTCCGTCTCTCCCTCTCCGTCTCTCCCTCTCCGTCTCTCCCTCTCCATCTCTACATCTCCGTCTCTCCCTCTCCGTGTCTCCCTCTCCATCTCTACATCTCCGTATCTCCCTCTCAATCTCTACATCTCCGTCTCTCCCTCTCCGTCTCTCCCTCTCCGTCTCTCCCTCTCCGTCTCTTCCCTCTCCGTCTCTCCCTCTCCGTCTCTCCCTCTCCGTCTCTCCCTCTCCGTCTCTCCGTCTCTCCCTCTCCGTCTCTCTCTCCGTCTCTTTCTCCGTCTCTCCCTCTCCCTCTCCGTCTCTCCGTCTCTCCCTCTCCGTGTCTCCCTCTCCATCTCTACATCTCCGTCTCTTTCACTCCGTGTCTCCCTTTCAATCTCTACATCTCCGTCTGTCCCTTTCCGTCTCTCCTCTCTGTCTCCCCTCTCCGTCTCTACCTCTGAATCTCTCCCTCTCCGTCCCTTCCTCTCCGTCTCCCCCCCTGTCCTTCGCCTCTCTTTCTCCGTACTCACTTATAATTGAAGATGAAAAATATGATTGGATTGGCTGCTGAATTCAGTGTGCCGAGCGTCTGCAATTGATTAATTTATAAAAGCGCGCTTGTATCAGATTGTACCGGGACAAAAAAAGCAAATCAAGTTTAAGTGAATATACGAGCTAGAAACACTGCACAATGTTTACCTGAATCAGCGCCTTTGAGTAGATCGACAATCGGGTCACGTGATAGATGTCGAGAAAATTACCAACAGTATATGGTAGCCAGCATAAGATGAATACTGAAACAGAATTTCGATTTCTTGTATACGCGTATATTGGTAATTATCTGATCGTTAACCTCAGCCAACAGACAAATAGGCGCAATAATGATAACATTAATAATCATAAATGAATAAATCATAATAATAATATTAATAATGAATTGTAATAATTTTTATAGTGTATTATTAAAATAATGATAATAAACTATTATAATTAACAAACTACTAGTAATAGTTGTGTCCCCACTTTCTTAGAGTCATCATCTAACCTAATCTATTCAGTTGATATGCCCTCGTCTCCGCTAACTTTGTTTTCTCTCCCTCACTGTCCAGTATAGTTTTTTATTCTTATCTCTCTCTCGCTGCCTTCTGATTGGCTCTTTAACCTCGGCTCGTCCCTCAGCCGCGCACTCCACCCCTCCTTTTCTTATCTGCACTGAACCCCTCTTCAACCTCACCTCTTCCCTCAGCCGCGCACTCCACCCCTCCTTTTCTTATCTGCACTGAACCCCTCTTCAACCTCACCTCTTCCCTCAGCCGCGCACTCCACCCCTCCTTTTCTTATCTGCACTGAATTCCCCCCCCCCAATCTCACCTCTTCCCTCAGCCGCGCACTCCACCCCTCCTTTTCTTATCTGCACTGAACCCTTCTTCAACCTCACCTCTTCCCTCAGCCGCGCATTCCACCCCTCCTTTTCTTATCTGCACTGAACCCCCCTCCAATCTCACCTCTTCCCTCAGCCGCGCAATCCACGCCTCCTTTTCCTGTCTGCACTAAACCCCTCTCCAACCTCGCCTCTTCCCTCAGCCGCGCACTCCACCCCTCCTTTTCTTATCTGCATTGAAACCGCCAAATTGAATGCTTCTTATACTCGTAAATAGACTCGTTTGGGCCCTACGGTCTATATTTAATTGACATTAATATAAAATTCTAAATAGTCAATTCAGTCACTCATTAGGTGTTTTATTCTCAACTTCCCTACGGGTATGTTAAATTTTTATTAGATAGGTATATATATCTATCTAAGTTTTGACTCACCCGACACAATAGTACAGGTCAATTTCACAGTCTTAATCTTAGCCCTAGTAATGGTGTTTCGATTTGAAACCGAGCTACGATTTAAACTCTTCCGACAGCGCTCCGAACCGCCACCGGCCGCGCCCGAACCGTCCGGTATCTTTGGTCCGCGTCCGCTTCGAAATATTATGACTATCAGGACGATATGGCACACGGCCACTATGGTTACTGGGATTATTATTATTGTAACCAGGTTAGCCGTCACGAAGATCTGGAGTGAGCAAGTATATTTGGTGCGCTTGTGTGTGGCTTCTGTGCGTTCTTATAATATCCTTCATCATGTCTCCACTACTTCCAGGTGTTTCTGTGTATCCACTACTTCCAGGTGTTTCTGTGTATCCACTACTTCCAGGTGTTTCTGTGTCTTCACTACTTCCAGATGTTTCTGTGTCTCCACTACTTCCAGATGTTTCTGTGTCTCCACTACTTCCAGATGTTTCTGTGTATCCACTACTTCCCAGGTGTTTCTGTGTCTTTACTACTTCCAGGTGTTTCTGTGTATCCACTACTTTCCAGATGTTTCTGTGTCTCCACTACTTCCCAGGTGTTTCTGTGTATCCACTACTTTCCAGATGTTTCTGTGTCTTTACTACTTCCAGGTGTTTCTGTGTCTCCACTACTTCCAGGTGTTTCTGTGTCTCCACTACTTCCAGGTGTTTCTGTGTCTCCACTACTTCCAGGTGTTTCTGTGTCTCCACTACTTCCAGGTGTTTCTGTGTTTCTTTTGTTCTCGATTTCTTTCTCAAAGCTCACCTGCCAGAAGTTCTGCTTCTCCTCTCTAGTGGTGTTCATGCCGCTGCCGTACCGAATCGAGCACTGTCTGCCAAAGGTGTTGTGTCGACGCACGTTGGTCCACAGTAGCACCGGAGAGCTGTACACAGCGCTCAGGATCCAGCTTCCAGCGATGAGGCAAGTTGTCTGGCACTCTGCGAAAGCAAATCATTTATGATCATAAGATATTTATGATTCTAAAATTTAAATTTTTTGGCGCTACTCGAAGTAGAAGCTTTAGCGCCCCTCTAGCAGTAGCTTTGGCGCCCCGTTGCAGTAGCTTTGGCGCCCCGTTGCAGTAGCTTTAGCGCCCCGTTGCAGTAGCTTTGGCGCCCCGTTGCAGTAGCTTTAGCGCCCCGTTGCAGTAGCTTTAGCACCCCGTTGCAGTAGCTTTAGCACCCCGTTGCAGTAGCTTTGGCACCCCGTTGCAGTAGCTTTGGCTTTTTTATTAGAGGCAGGGGGGTTGTGTGCACCCTGGCGCACTTTAAGCGACATAGGCACACAACCGGCGAGAGGCATTACTGCCCATTCCGCCGACTCCCCTGAGCAGGCATACAAGCGCGCGGATACGTACGCAGGCACACACTCACACAGGAGTGTACAGCGGCCCTAACTTTATATTATCGTTAGGCATGTACACTTTACTGTGCCTTGGGGGGTTGGCTCTCAAGGCCGTTAATTGCACGAGCAGAGCCAAGCCGAGATTCCAATTCAGCCCCAAATTAATGTGACTGCACTTGGAATCGAGCCTGGGTCGCTGGCACACCAGAGCAGCTGCGCTACCGCTGGGCTACGGCCCCCCGTGTGTCCATCAAATAATTATGTTATTTTTTAGTAGCTGGTGCCCAACTTCCCAAAACGAAATGCCAACTTTATACTAATTCCTTTCAAGATGCCTTAATAAAGTACAGAATGCAAGTCGGGGTAACTTGAAATCTGCACAGTATATACGCCAAGATTTGATGGCTGGTTATAACCTACCTTACGGTCCAATGGCAGGCTTGACTGATTGACTGTTGCCATATCTGAACCCTTATTGCAGCTTTATTTGTACTTCTACTAATAATGTAGTTTATAATAGTATTAGTATTGGTTTTATTTAAAGTAGTGCAGTTGCTGATTTGAGGTGGCCACATTTGTATAAGAAGCTGTAAAGGAAAGAAAAGTGATTGAAGATTAGCGAGGCCTGCCTATACGATAACACGATGTATAATAAAGGATTTTTTGGCAGCTGCGAGTATAAATGCAAGATCAGTGGAGCAAAGGGCGCGCGAAATCTGAAACCCAGTCTTTGCGTAGTTTACAAGAATGCTTCTAACTAAGGACTTACATAGGCTGTACGAGCTATAAAATGAAAAATCGGACGGGCCGGCCTGATTGATGGATTGGGTTGACCATTTTATCCGCCAGCTCTGCGGGTCCTTTATTCAACGGACGCCATTTTTAGGGGGTTAGTGACTGCGCTCGTAAAATTTTGTGTTGATCATGGTTTAAGCTTAAACATATTTCGGTCCTGTGATGTTTCGGTCCTGTGATGAATTCGATCCTGTGATGTTTCGGTCATGTCATCGGTCCTGTGATGAATTCGGTCCTGTGATGCTTCGGTCCTGTTGCGTTTCGGTCCTGTGATGTTTCGGTCCTGTGATGTTTCGGTTCTGTTACGTTTCGGTCCTGTGATGAATTCGATCCTGTGATGTTTCGGTCCTGTGATGTTTCGGTCCTGTGATTAATTCGATCCTGTGATGAATTCGATCCTGTGATGTTTCGGTCCTGTGACAAATTCGGTCCTGTGATGCTTCGGTCCTGTGATGTTCGGTCCTGAGATGTTTCGGTCTTATGATCAACCTATAATCAAGCTTCTACACAAAGCTGTGTTGAGTTGTGCGTATCTATTGTCAGATAGAGAGTACAAATGTACATTGGTGGAGAGAAAATTGTGCTAGTGAAGTGGTTTGCACGTACGTTGAGGTAACGTAGATTTTAGTGGGCGGGTGGGAGCTGAGGTCAGAAAATTGTGGGGTTGGGCTGAGAGA
Source organism: Macrostomum lignano (assembly GCA_002269645.1). NCBI lineage: Eukaryota > Metazoa > Platyhelminthes > Macrostomidae > Macrostomum > Macrostomum lignano. Next base: position 38,820 of record NIVC01002110.1, on the reverse strand, counting down.
GAGAGAAGAAAATCGACCCTCACTCTCTACACTGGCTGGTTGACGCAATCTGTTGCATGTGCATTAGCCGGGGCTAATGTACATTAAGGGGAGGGAACAGAAAATCGATTAGATAACGGAAATAACAGCAGAGAAGCTGAAAACTACAAAACACAGCTGAAAAGGCAAGATCAGGACGAGAGAAGATCGAGACAAAAGTTGCCTTATTGTTAATAATTCTTGTAGGTATAAATGTAATACGATACTTAGATGCAGGTGCAGGCGGTGCTGTCTTTTTTAGTCAACCAGTTTCTAATTAGGTTGACGCTACAAAACTCAAGGATTCCTTCCTCTTCTCCCTCCGTCAGGTTCTACTGGTCTGGGGGGAAGCATTTTCATGCTCTACCAGCTCTACCAGAGTCAGTTACGCTCGTAGTTCAATGCAATGCGCCCCGGGCTTCCGCTAGCAACTATAACTGCCAAAAATATAATATTATGCAAGAGTCTAGCTCCCTTATTCCCAGAATAATTCCAACTCAATCAGACTGCACTGAAACGGGATTTATGAGATCTGAGTGGGGGTGGTGGTTGCAGTAGAGGATTGGGGGTTAGATGGGGAGAGAGACTGAAGAAAAATAATCGGAATATACTAGCTAGAGGCAACTGCGCGTCATGGTGGATACTCAGTATTCCTGCTTCTCCTAGTCTGTAACGGCGGCAGTGTGTATCGATGTAGCAATTTAAACTACTCACATTGCGGGACAATATGTCTAGCCAATTGGTTAGACAGACAGACAGATGTAGGCAAATACACACATAATCAAATTATACCACCTAACAGGCATTGGATATAATGCATTTATGATCCACCTCTAGCAAACAGCAATATATGTATAATAGCTGGAATTGCTTATCTATCATATTAATAAAATTGCAGGAGGCTGTGGGTAACCGACATCATCTCACAGCACCAAGCGCGCCAATACTGTATGCAGGCATGTACTCATACACACGCTCATACGGCATGTACACTCACTGTGCCTTGGGGGTGCGAATCGCACCTATCAGCCAATTTTAATCTGCTAATGTTAGTTCTGCCTACAAACTACCTACAAGATGCCTATGTAATCTGCCATCTTCGCTGAGATCACAGAATAAAAAGTAGTCGATGAAGCTAATTAAGAAAATTGCCTTTAATTCGTCCGAAATCGCTTCGAGTGGCAATTAGCGGACACAGGAAATTACTGGGACACAAGGAAGCTACTGATATCTGAGTCTGTGGGCCCGTGTCTGCCATCAACCCCATATTACCTCCTCTGTATCGAAATTCAGAAAGCAAAAAGCAATTATAATTATACGCATGGCAGCGCAAAATTGCAAAAAATGTTTTCTCATTTTAAAAGCAAGCAATATGTGGGCGCGATTAATACACCTGGATATTAAGGCTGCAGGTAATCCGCTTCAGGCTACAGGCATAAAAAGCCCTTGACCAGCTGTCATAAAAACGATACAATTAAAAAGCTTCTAGATAACCCAACAACCTGATCCCCATGCGAGGCTGTGAGAGGTCTCAATCAACTGCCATATTTGTTAATATTAAAAATTGAAATGATTGCCTTGGGAAGCCATTAAAGCACTGTCGACTGAAGCCCTTGCTGTGCCACGTATATCCATAATTGTTCAGAGGGGTTATTTTAAGCCGTATAGTTAGACTGTTATTACTGTTTAACCCAGCGTATAGTAGTAGTAGTAGTAGTAGTAGTAGTAGTAGTAGTAGTAGTAGTAGTAGTAGTAGTAGTAGTAGTAGTAGTAGTAGTAGTAGTAGTAGTAGTAGTAGTAGTAGTAGTAGTAGTAGTAGTAGTAGTAGTAGTAGTAGTAGTAGTAGTAGTAGTAGTAGTAGTAGTAGTAGTAGTAGTAGTAGTAGTAGTAGTAGTAGTAGTAGTAGTAGTAGTAGTAGTAGTAGTAGTAGTAGTAGTAGTACCTAGTAGTAGTAGTAGTAGTAGTAGTAGTAGTAGTAGAAGTAGTAGTAGTAGTAGTAGTAGTAGTAGTAGTAGTAGTAGTAGTAGTAGTAGTAGTAGTAGTAGTAGTACCTAGTAGTAGTAGTCACTCACTGCGCCGAGACGTTGAAGCTCTTAGCGGGTTCGCGATGGCGTCCACCCTGTCGATGCTGAGCACAACCAGAGCATAAGCGGCTCCGTAGCTGACCGTAGTCTGCAATTTCAAGTTTATTACGCTGCATCAAAAATCAAAAGTACTTGCAGAGCTTTTGCCACAATTTGAACGTGGAGGGGGAGTCGTCCTAGACTACATCATACTCGGGCCACTTCAGCTTGATTGATTGATTGATTTGCCCGGAAAGACGCTCAAAAGATAAAAAATTTCGAGCTGGGGATCATTGGAGTGTGAGAGCCCTTATCGCTGAACTTAATATTGTTTTCTTAGCTTCAAGTTACTTCCTTAATCAGGGCCAAAGGTGTCAATCGAGTGTTAAGCCATCTGCCACAGGAATCGATCAGTCTTTTTATAGCAAAGCCAGGAATTTAGGCTTAGTTATAGAAATTTTTGCTCTCATTAAACTAAACCAACGTTTGACTCTAACAAAGCTTTAAATAGGAACTACTAAGCCCGTATCTTAGGCCCCAATCGTTCTTCCACTACCTTACCTGGGTAAAGAATTTCATCTTGCACAGACTCTCTGGGCCGTAGAACTGCATTAGAACTCGGTCAATAAACTGAGGCAGGACGCAGAATATGCCAACGCACAGGTCTGAAAAGGTCATTTTTTAACAAGCCGATGAAAGGTGCTGTCTGGCTACTTAGATATACTTTACGCAATTGTACGAACAAATAACTAATGTAGTATACATTATTCGACATTTTTATTCAAATAGTGGTCGAAATAACAGGGTGTTTGAAAGCTACGAGTGTGAAAACGTCACAACTGCTTCTACAGGCAGAGTTGATTTTTTCTGAGTCAATACTCAGCAGTTTAAAACATTTCTATACCTTATTACAACTACTTCACGCCCTGCCCCTCTCCCTAATGCGCCATGCCCCCAATTCAAAACATTTCTACCCCTCACGACAGCCAATCACGCCCTGCCCCTCTCCCTAATGCGCCATGCCCCCCAATTCAAAACATTTCTACCCCTCACGACAGCCACCTCACGCCCTGCCCCTCTCCCTAATGCGTCATGCCCCCAATTCAAAACATTTCGACCCCTCACGACAGACACCTCACGCCCTGTACTTTCCCAACTATCACAATTCCTAACCCTTCCAGAGGCAGTTAACTTTTTTAATCAGTTGACGGTAAGGTTGTCAGTGTGAATTAATTTTCCTTGTCTACGTATTAAAATATTCCTCAATGATGCTCTTACATGTACTAAAAGAAAAAACTGGCAGTCCGAACTACACAATGCCAGAACCATTTTTTACATTTAGATAACCTCATTCTACGATTGACTAAACCTTGACAGACATTCGTCAAAATACGTGTCCCTCCTAGAAAGAGCCGCGGATGGTAATGCGGGAGGACCGAAGTAGCAAGCTTAAACTGGTTCCGACAACCAGTATCTCACCGAGAAACCGAAAGTGGTTTAAGCAAATTTAGTTACACGAAACTCATCTAACGATAGCTGGAGAATCCCCTCAGTCAAACTCTTACTTACTGCTCTCCCTTGCTTTCTATTAGACGCAAACTTTTGAAGACTTACTTGTTGAGTCCCAAAAGTTGTCGGCGAAGAGAACTAGCTGCTAGATAATTTGAGAAATTATTGAGACTGTGGGGAAGCCAGAGCTGTGTCCGTCTGATTAACTGTCTACATTTTACTTTGACTAGTTTTTATATAGCTTCCGCGGTTTTTTTACCGTTTGAAGAAGTACAGAAATGCTAGCTTTGATCTTATAGAGTAAAGAAGAAGAGAATTCTTATAGTTAAATTATCTAGAAAGCGCCAGTGTACTTTGTTCCTAAGTTTCCTCGCTGCACCCTTACGTTTTTCGAGACTCTGGTTACCAGCTTTGATATTAAGTTCAGATCCACCACTTCCTTAAATGTATAATTGATTTCAACCCTCTCGGTAGCCACCTAATAAGCCCAGCTCTTACTTAGCCTCATTCACTCAAACACTCTCAGTGTCAATCATTGATTTTCAACCTGTCTCCACAGCCACCTCACAACCAGCCAGTCATTCCTACCCCCCCACATTCAAGCTGCACCCGACTCCCTTATCATTGATTTCAACTCCTCTTCCAGCCACCTCATGCTCACCCTTCATTCAAGCAGCACCCCGCTCCCTTATCATTGATTTCAACTCCTCTTCCAGCCACCTCATGCTCACCCTTCATTCAAGCAGCACCCCGCTCCCTTATCATTGATTTCAACTCCTCTTCCAGCCACCTCATGCTCACCCTTCATTCAAGCAGCACCCCGCTCCCTTATCATTGATTTCAACTCCTCTTCCAGCCACCTCATGCTCACCCTTCATTCAAGCAGCACCCCGCTCCCTTATCATTGATTTCAACTCCTTTAATCTAGTATCATTGAATTTATTTGTCTTTTCATTGAACAGTAAATATTTTTATATTTCAAGGAGTCTAAATTTTTATCAGAAAAAGAAGGCATCACAGTTCACTTACCAGCTACGCCCAGATTGGTGATATAGTAAGTCATTCTCGACTTCGGCCTTGAGCTCACAAAGACCAATAGAGCGATGTTTCCAGCGACAATGGTCATTAGGTTGATTGACAGCGAGAAGTACACTATGTGATCCAACTGCAAAAAATGTGCGCTTGTTTTTCAGTTTGTTAAAAAATGAAAGCTCTTTAAAAGGCCTGCTATGCGTGTTCACTGTTGTTCTGTACCTATTAGCCAGGATGCGATCAGCATGACAATCAATCTGTCTAGTTCACGGGTCTATTCGCGTGCGCATGCTCAACGGCCTGTGAAGCCTTCATTATAATTCTATTGTACCAGGGCAGTTATGGCTCAGAATAACTGCTTAGAAGCTGATTTGCATAATCATATGCTTTTGAAGCCTTCCGCCATTCACATGCGCATGTGCACACACACACACACACACACACACACACACACACATTCGCTTGTCCTCTGTATCGTTATTCTTGCCGTGACTGGCAGTTCAATTCTATTGAAAGTCTGAAGTTTCTGCCGGCGCCGATTGCGAGAACGATAGCGTTGCTCTGGGGAATTCTTGCTGGAATGTGCCCCTAGCACTGTCGATGCAATGCTGGCTTCACAGAGAAATAGGAGGGCATGGCTTACATGTACTTAGTGGTTTTCATGGCTTTGGCGTCATGAGAGACAATTGGGTTTGGCGCCATTAGAGACAATTGGATTCTGGCGCCATTAGAGACAATAGGATTCTGGCGCCATTAGAAACAATTGGATTCTGGCGCCATTAGAGACAATAGGATTCTGGCGCCATTAGAAACAATTAGATTCTGGCGCTATTAGAAACAATTGGATGCTGGCGCCATTAGAAACAATTGGATTCTGGCGCCATTAGAAAAGATTGGATTCTGGCGCCATTAGAAACAATTGGATTCTGGCGCCGTAAGAAACAATTCGATTCTGGCGCCATTAGAAACAATTGAATTCTGGCGCCATTAGAAACAATTCGATTCTGGCGCCATTAGAAACAATTGGATTCTGGCGCCATTAGAAACAATTGGATTCTGGCGCTGTAAGAAACAATTCGATTCTGGCGCCATTAGAAACAATTGGATTCTGGCGCCATTAGAAGCAATTGGATTCTGGCGCCATTAGAAACAATTGGATTCTGGCGCCATTAGAAACAATTCGATTCTGGCGCCATTAGAAACAATTGGATTCTGGCGCCATTAGAAACAATTGGATTCTGGCGCCGTAAGAAACAATTGGATTCTGGCGCCATTAGAATCAGTTGGATTCTGGCGCCATTAGTAGCAATTGGATTCTGGCGCCATTAGAAACAATTGGATTCTGGCGCCGTAAGAAACAATTCGATTCTGGCGCAATTAAAAACAATTGAATTCTGGCGCCATTAGAAACAATTCGATTCTGGCGCCATTAGTAGCAATTGGATTCTGGCGCCATTAGAAGCAATTGGATTCTGGCGCCATTAGAAACAATTGGATTCTGGCGCTATTAGAAACGATTGGATTCTGGCGCCATTAGAAACAATTGGATTCTGGCGCCTAAGAAACAATTCGATTCTGGCGCCATTAGAAACAATTGAATTCTGGCGCCATTAGAAACAATTCGATTCTGGCGCCATTAGAAACAATTGGATTCTGGCGCCATTAGAAACAATTGGATTCTGGCGCCATTAGAAGCAATTGGATTCTGGCGCCATTAGAATCAATTGGATTCTGGCGCCATTAAAAAAATTGGATTCTGGCGCCATTAGAAACAATTGGATTCTGGCGCCATTAGAAACAATTCGATTCTGGCGCCATTAGAAACAATTGGATTCTGGCGCCATTAGAGACAATTGGATTCTGGCGCCATTAGAGACAATTGGATTCTGGCGCCATTAGAGACAATTGGATTCTGGCGCCATTAGAGACAATTGGATTCTGGCGCCATTAGAGACAATTGGATTTAACTGAATATCATACAAAATATGCACTATTTTTTAAACAGCGCAAAGTTATATATTGACCCCATTTGGCCTAACTACTCAATTGCCTCACCTGCGTGAGAATGAACAGAATATAGAGTAAATTTTGCGTATAGAACCTCTCACACTGACCAGAGTAATTCAGGTAGGGGCCTCTTATCAGTGATACCGTATGGCCAGTCACAGATATAGAATTAACACGTGTGTGTGTGTGAAACATAGAAAAGTCAAGTTAGGAATAAAAGACTTGACCTAACAATCAACTTTTTAACTAAAATTGTTCTAGGGTCCATTGAGGCTCATTCCATGCTTTGGTGTATTGTATTCTAGAGTTACACAGGTACTTGCACCTTAAACCGTAAACCTTAAATTGCAGCAAGGTTAAGCAGAGTTATCCATGGTCACTGTGAGTAAGAGTCCCAGGTGAACTGATATTTTATGGAGAGGATCTTCTTGCATGGCGACTACTTTTTTATTAGAGGCAGGGGGGTTGTGTGCACCCTGGCGCACTTTAAGCGACATAGGCACATAACCGGCGAGAGGCATTACTGCCCATTCCGCCGACTCCCCTGAGCAGATGGCGACTACTTCCTGGTCAAATTCATCTCCAGACTATCCCCTGTCTCCCTCTGACCTAATTGATCCTCTCCTGACCCAGGTGGCCAGTCGAGTAGCTGAACACGCACCCCGGCCTAGTAAACGACTTCTTTTAAAAAATAGACCAAGAAATGAAGCGGCAGTGGAATTAGACAGATAAAAAAGTCTCTTTCTTTCTGAGGAACTGAAAGAGCCTCGAATAGCTCGTAAGAAGTTGTTCCGGCCGTCTCGATCTTAGTTGTGGAGTTGAGCTTGTTGAAGAATTTCGCAGAAAATGAACTAACGGGTTGGTTAGAAGGGAGATAGTCGGGTGGAGGAAGTCTCTCGCACTTCCCTAATCCCCCCTGCAGTGCCCGAACTCTCCAGTAATTTGGGGACGAAAATGAAGAGGAGAGCCGGTGTATGCGAGCGTATGTTATTTGGCTCCAACTTTATATAACTCTGAATGGCCCTGCGCTGACTTCTGGAAACACCCCCGCTGTGCCGCTGGGCGCTAGGAGGGGCTTCTCTGGGAGTTGAGTCGGTTCCAGCTGTGCCAAGGAACTCTAGAGATAGGACTTGGAATGCCTACTCTTACCCATGACGCAGTCAGTTCAATTGTCGTAACTCAAATAACTCAGGTATTTGAGTACTTGCACCTTTGAGTCTTGATTTTCAGGGCGCATGTATTTGGACAGAACTGGACAGAACTCTAAATTAATCCGTCGAACACTCGTCGAACACTCGTCGAACACTCGTCGAACACTCGTCGAACACTCGTCGAACACTCGTCGAACACTCGTCGAACACTCGTCGAACACTCGTCGAACACTCGTCGAACACTCATCGAACACTCATCGAACACTCGTCGAACACTCGTCGAACACTCGTCGAACACTCGTCGAACACTTGAATTTCTTAGAAATGAGCTGGAGTCCGGCAAAGAATGCACAGTGCTAAATAGGGTTTTACCATAGACAAATTCAGTCGAGAAAAATCCGACTCCTCCAGAGTATACTAAATTCACTACGATGAATATATTGTAGTTCTTTGCCGGGTTTCAGCTCTTTTCTAAGAAAATTTAAGTAAGTATAGCGACCTTCTACTGCAACTGTCCAAAGTTATGCTAACTTTAGTAAAATTTAGTTCAGAACGGTGCATCAATTAGGTTCGAAAATTTATTGATTTTTGGTGTAGATTTATAGCATTCCAGACTCTTTGTTCTAGAGTTCCTTAGTTGAGTTCCTTCGACGGACCTGTGTGTGCTCGGATCTCGCAATAACAGTTCGCCAATCAATACTTATAGGCTCATAGCGACTACCGGCCCCCGAAGGAGAAAAAAAACTGCTAGAGGAAAAAATTCCGCCCCCGGGATGATCCTCAGGAAAGAGTCCGGCCCGGACCGAAGAGCGAGAGGCATGAGGAGTCGGCTTGATTGGCAGTAAAAATTTTGTCGCCTTGCTGTGCTTACTGGCGCGCTAATCCGGCCAATTTCGCTCCCCAGTCCGTGCCTAATTGGTCCAAGCTGGCGTTGTGTATAAAGACTAGCGATAAAGCCTTCTAAATATTCTAAATATATTACCAGCCTGCCTGCCTGAATGCTCAGTTGGAAATTTTCTATGCACAAATCCTGACGCGTGTCTGAGTGTATTGATTCAGAGATTTAGATTTCGTGTTCAATAATTTAAAAGGCTCAACAATGTGTAGTGCTGCATGCGGGATAATGGATAGTCTGTCTCTTATTTTTTTTCTGTAGAATTTTAAAAGCTATTTTAAAATGCGAAAGCGAAGAGCGCTGGTTTAATAAAACGCCTCATCGAGTGTCTCGAAATTTCTGCATTTTTCATTATGAATTTGCTCACAACTCATCGTGATGATAAGAGCTGTTTGTCTGCCTAATTTTATGTCTCGCCTTTAGCAGGAAATTGACTACAGGACATGCATGTCTCAAGTTTCTTGCAATGTGTATACTCGCAAATGTAGGTAAGAGGTCATCTTTCTAGCAACTGTGCTACGTGTAATATTACAAGATTAATATGAAATTATGTAGATTTTCATGTAGAATCTGAAGATACAGAGAGAATCCAGTCTCTGCCTTGAAGTGACGCACAGAGGTAATCAAATGGGTGACTTAAAATCTCAAGGTAAATTATTTAGGACCAATACATTGTTATCACTTTATTTCACGATTAATTATTTAATGATTTAATCTCAATTCCCAATAAGAAAAAATAAATACTTAGATTTCCATTTTAAGTGCAAGGACTGCAGCGTCTAATTGTTCACCCAAAGTAAAAGGCGTCAGTCTTAACAATAATAAAAACCATAAGCGCGGAAAGGTACCTGTAACCCACTATTTAATTGAAACAAGAACCATACACGTGATACGGGAATTTCATCTGTTGATTGCTCGTCTAAATGGAATAGCACAAAAATGAGAGCGGCATTCTGCGGCAAGACAAAGGCGCTTTTAGAGCAGCCATTATTAATCACAAACTGCCGTCTGGATTTTTCCGGCTTGCTGTATCAAGCTTGTGCAGTCTGGATATTGGGACTGGGTTTTGCAAGGGACTGCGGATAATCCCGGATAAACTCCTTTTGGCTATTGTAGATAGATTTATGCATTTGCCGCAGTTCATAATTATTGGTAAAAATATTGCATATTATCTTTCAAATGCAAATAACAAATCAAGCATACCTTTTTAAAGTTAATGACAAAAAATTTACTGACACCCTGCAAGTCCTGATAATTTAGCGATCTGACACCCTTCCAAAGTCCTGAAAAGTTAGCGAGCTGACACCTCCCCCAGTTCTGATAATTTAGCGATCTGACACCCTTCCAAAGTCCTGAAAAGTTAGCGAGCTGACACCTCCCCCAGTTCTGATAATTTAGCGATCTGACACCCTTCCAAAGTCCTGAAAAGTTAGCGAGCTGACACCTCCCCCAGTTCTGATAATTTAGCGATCTGACACCCTTCCAAAGTCCTGAAAAGTTAGTGAGCTGACACCTCCCCCAGTTCTGATAATTTAGCAAGCTGACACCCTTCAAGTCTCGATAATTTAGCTAGCTGACACCCTTCCAGTCTCGATAATTTAGCCAGCTGACACCCTTCAAGTCTCGATAATTTAGCGAGCTGACACCCTTCAAGTCTCGATAATTTAGCGAGCTGACACCCTTAAAGTCTCGATAATTTAGCTAGCTGACACCCTTCAAGTCTCGATAATTTAGCGAGCTGACACCCTTCAAGTCTCGATAATTTAGCGAGCTGACACCCTTCAAGTCTCGATAATTTAGCGAGCTGACACCCTTCAAGTCTCGATAATTTAGCGAGCTGACACCCTTCAAGTCTCGATAATTTAGCGAGCTGACACCCTTCAAGTCTCGATAATTTAGCGAGCTGACACCCTTCAAGTCTCGATAATTTAGCTAGCTGACACCCTTCAAGTCTCGATAATTTAGCGAGCTGACACCCTTAAAGTCTCGATAATTTAGCGAGCTGACACCCTTCAAGTCTCGATAATTTAGCGAGCTGACACCCTTCAAGTCTCGATAATTTAGCGAGCTGACACCCTTCAAGTCTCGATAATTTAGCTAGCTGACACCCTTCAAGTCTCGATAATTTAGCGAGCTGACACCCTTCAAGTCTCGATAATTTAGCGAGCTGACACCCTTCAAGTCTCGATAATTTAGCGAGCTGACACCCTTCAAGTCTCGATAATTTAGCGAGCTGACACCCTTCAAGTCTCGATAATTTAGCTAACTGACACCCCAGTCTCCCAGTTCGCATTATATTGAAGCAGCAGTGAATTGATTCGATCCAAATTACACTGACCGGTAAATCCATCTATTAATCATTGGCGCACAACATTTAAGCGCTTTAATCGCGGGGATGAAAAACAGATATTTTTTTAGAAGGAAAACGCAACCACCACCAACTCGAGCCATAAAGAACGGAAACCATAAATTTTGATCGAATTTCCTTGGCTCTGGAGCACATGGCTTTAAATCGGCCGTTTTAAAAGTACAATGCCTAAAAAACCAACACTATACAATTGGTTGTTTTAAGTAGGCAGTTTAATTACGGAATAAATCGTATGAGTTTTGCACATTTTTAAAGCTTGTCTGAATGTGGAATTCTATATGCAAATGTATTTGTATGGAGAGATGTACAGTTGAATGCGGTAGGTGAGGTGGATATCCCACTGATTTTGTGAATATCCCACTGATTTTGTGGATATCCCACTTATTTTGTGGATATCCCACTGATTTTGTGGATATCCCACTGATTTTGTGGATATCCCACTGATTTTGTGGATATCCCACTGATTTTGTGGATATCCCACTGATTTTGTGGATATCCCACTGATTTAGTTGGTGGATATCCCGCTGATTTAGTTGGTGGATATCCCACTGATTTAGTTGGTGGATATCCCACTGATTTAGTTGGTGGATATCCCACTGATTGGGGTGGTGGATATCCCACTGATTGGGTGGTTTGGGGGGGGGAATGTCCTATTGCTAACAGACTACAGAAAGTACAGAAAAACAGTAAATTCATAAACTTATGGGGCTCGTAGACACAGAAAGCTTGTCGCCACAACTCACGTGAATCAAAGAGCTATTCTCTGACGCTCTGGTTGCTGGGGTCACAGTTAGATTATCCATTTTTGTATTCCTGAAACAAATCCAAACACTAAAGCTTGTGTTTAACCGCAGTTGGGTTTGTCTCAGTGTAAACCGGGTGAAGGGTTTATAGATTAATCAGACTGGGTGTGCTGCTATTGGCTGGGCTGCCATTCTGACTGCTGCAGCCAATGGAACAATCTTTCAAATGTTGTAATGTGAAATCATAGCTTTATTTCTAAACATTGTTTTTCATCGGCATGGATCTCAAATTATAGAATATCTCCTCGTTTTAGTGGTTTATTACGAGTGTTTATGTATAAAATGAGGTGAGAGAGCGGATAAGAGTGGGGGCGCCATAATGTACACGAGATGGGCGCCATACTGTAGACGAGATGGGCGCCATAATATAGACGAGATGGGCGCCATACTGTACACGAGATGGGCGCCATACTGTAAACGAGATGGGCGCCATAATATAGACGAGATGGGCGCCATACTGTAGACGAGATGGGCGCCATAATATAGACGAGAGGGGCGCCATAATATAGACGAGATGGGCGCCATAATATAGACGAGAGGGGCGCCATAATATAGATGAGATGGGCGCCATAATATAGACGAGATGGGCGCCATAATATAGACGAGATGGGCGCCATAATATAGACGAGATGGGCGCCATAATATAGACGAGATGGGCGCCATAATATAGACGAGATGGGCGCCATAATATAGACGAGATGGGCGCCATAATATACACGAGAAGGGGCGCCATAATATAGACGAGAGGGGCGCCATAATATACACGACAGGGGCGCCATAATATACACGACAGGGGCGCCTTACTGAGCAAGCTGAGGTGCGGTGAGGACCTTTTTATAGCTGAAAGGAAAAGGGGCGCCATCATCCTCAGCCACAAAGGGAGCCGGACGGCCGCCCCCCGCTCCAACAGGGGCGCCTACCAAGAGACAAGGGCGCCTACCAAGAGACAAGGGCGCCTACCAAGAGACAAGGGCGCCTACCAAGAGACAAGGGCGCCTACCAAGAGACAAGAGCGCCTACCAAGAGACAAGGGCGCCTACCAAGACAGGGGCGAATACCAAAAGACAAGGGCGCCTACCAAGAGACAAGGGCGCCTACCAAGACAAGGGCGCCTACCAAGAGACAAGGGCGCCTACCAAGAGACAAGGGCGCCTACCAAGAGACAAGGGCGCCTACCAAGAGACAAGGGCACCTACCAAGACAGGGGCGAATACCAAAAGACAAGGGCGCCTACCAAGAGACAGGGGCGAATACCAAAAGACAAGGGCGCCTACCAAGACAAGGGCGCCTACCAAGAGACAAGGGCGCCTACCAAGAGACAAGGGCGCCTACCAAGAGACAAGGGCGCCTACCAAGAGACAAGGGCACCTACCAAGACAGGGGCGAATACCAAAAGACAAGGGCGCCTACCAAGAGACAGGGGCGAATACCAAAAGACAGGGGTGAATACCAAGAGACAGGGGTGCCTACCTGGCTGTACTTGGAATTGAAAGTACAGGAGTCACAATCTGTGATTTTCTCAATATTAAAAAATTACTAAGCAAAGAAAGGAAATGAAATAAAATTCAAGGAGAGCAGAGGCAGCAAAAGACACGGGCAGCCTTTCATTTGTGGCTTGAGCACGAAAAGTGACCAATGGAGGCTCACACCTATGAGGACCAATTCCCAAAGGCGCAGAGAATGTACATCCCTGATGATTAGAAATTCTGCGCGGCTCTACAATTTGTTGGGGTGTGTGCATGAGTGGATTGATTGAGTGACAGTCTGCATACAGTATCAGCAGGTATATAGGAGTCAGTCATCTTCAATCGGCTCCTCTTTGCTTTTGTTCTTTGCTTTTCATAGGACGTCTCGCAATTGATTATAAACCTGATTAAATTGACTTCGGATTTGTCTATAAATTCATTGCCAGAACTATAGTCTGGGAGCTAGCTTGCGTGTCTAAAAATAAATCTGAATTGGTGAAATTGAATTGCAGTTTTGTTGAAACTGACGTAAACAGGTGAGCGAGTAAGACGTCAAGTTTCAAGCATAGCATGGCTGGCCAAAAAGATGCCCGTGTTTTGTGTGACCAACAAAACACTGAAGAAGAGCCTTCTGTTCGGATAAGGCCACTACAAAGACGTCGTGATAGAGTCAACGGCGGACAGCACAGCGCGCGATGCGGCTCGGCTCCAGCAAGCTGACGCCCTTCTGGACCTCTACAGCAACCGCTCGGCCATCGCTATGCGGGTAGCCTCGGACCTCAACGAAGCCTACGAAAATGATCAGCACTAGACGACGCATCGCTCTGCCACACAAGGGAGGCCATGTACCGAAACACTTACCGCCGGGCTTCGGGAGCAAAGCCCAAGTGACCCTGGCCCAGCTCCGCACCGGCCGCTGCCCCGTCTCCGCAAATATCGCCCCGCAACGGTCTGGAGGCATCCGCAACCTGCCCAGCATGCGGAAAAGCCGAGGAGGACCTCAAACACCTCATGATCCAGTGCCCGGCACACGCAGACATCCGGGCGGATGTCCTAGGACCAAATCCGTCGCTGTCCGTCGTCGCTGACGACGGCCCTCGCGTGCTCGATTATCTCCAGAGGATTGGGGCCCCGGACTAGCTCTGGTCGGGAATCACCACCACCAAGTTGTGATAGCGCACGACGATGGAAGCAAAAATTTTGTTTTAAAAAATTTCGGTCAATAATGATAACACGTAGTGAAGACCAACGACATGAATCCTAAGTGCCGTTGACTTAGCTGCAGGATAGTCCGTAGACAGCAGGGAGGCGAGGGTCGCCCATTCCGCTGGCCGCTGAAGGCCCGCAGACAGGAGTGAGCTGAGTCACAAAAGGAGGAAAGAAGAAAAAGAAAATGACCGCTAGCGACCGGACAACCCCCGGCCTTCCAGCCCATCGGCACGGTCAAATACCTTAGGCATTAGGGGGCACGTTAAGCGGTGCTACGGCCTGCAGGCTGGCATGCCAGACCCGCAAACCCAAGTTCGGCCGAAGCCACTGGATGGGTCACCAGCGTCGGAGCCCAGTCTGTCCAGCAGCCCTAGGGTCTGCCTTGAACACACGCGGGGATGAGTACCCCTGGGTCGACTTGCGAGTGGGGGGGGGGGTCTGCGACTGCCAGCGGCAAATAGAGGGTGCATGCAGACCTCCCACCAGCCTTAACTTGCTGAAGATGGGGCAGGCGTGAAGCATCGCAGACCTTAGCCGATAGGCCTAGCCTGTCTCATACTTCACTGGCATGCTGAATACGCCTTCGCATGCCCTAAGTGCCGTTTAAATGAGACGCAAAATATGAACGCCGCCATGCGCTTGTACTGTAAAAAATAAATTACAAGCAATCAAGAAAGAGATTGTGCAGTGGCCATGATGACGACTGACTGCCGCAATTTGACTACCACGCGAATTGACTGCCGAACATAATCCCCAGCTCAAATCCTATACTGAACCCTAAATTCCTCAACTCTACGAGCGTAAGCCTACAATCCTAACCTTATCTTAAACCGGAGGAGGGCGCTCTGAGGTGCCAGCGACCCGGGCTCGATTCCAAGTGCAGTCGCATTAATTTGGGGCTAAACTGAAATCTCGGCTTGGCTCTGCTCGTGCGCAGTTAACGACATTGAGGGCCAGCCCCAAGGAACAGGGAAGTGTACATGCCTAACAATAAATAATGTTAGGCCCGCTGTACACTCCTGTGTGAGTGCCTGTGCGTATGACTGCGTACGTACCCGCGCGCTTGTGTGCCTGCTCAGGGGAGTCGGCGGTATGGGCAGTAATGCCTCACGACGGTTTTGTGACAATGTCGTTAAAATTGCGCCAGGGTGCACACAGCCACCTGCACCTGTAATAAAAATATCCTAAAGCCTGATTTCTCAACCCCAAGTCTTAATCTTCTTGTTGCATTTTAAAACAATTTCTGGTCAATGACACGTTGATCGGCTGGCAAATGTCGGCTGCGAGAAATGGCGGGCTGGCAATTACAAACTGACCCCAACTTTGCTCCCAAGAAATGAACAGCTAAGCTGACCATAAATGCAGTGTTTAGCTATAACCTATAATAACCAGCCACAAATAGATTTCTACATGTACTTTTAATATTATTTATGGCTAATGAATCTCCATTCGTTAGAAACAATATGGAGAAGGATACGAGCATATGCTATGTAAGGAAAACGGTGATACTATAGTTTAAAACTTTTATGTCAGCTTTATATTCTTTTGATGAAGGACTTCAGTGAGTCTTGACAGAACCCATATATATTTTTAACCAGTGTTGGGCACTTCCGTTACCGAGTAACTTGCAAATGGTAACGCAAGTTACTTTTTCGTAAAGCGTTCCTTACGCAAGTTACTTTTTTATTTTAGTAACGGAGTAACGGTAAGTTACTCAAATTTCGGAAGTCCGTTACAGTTACTTTGCAACGATCGCAATATTTAAATTTAAAACTGAAATGCTTAGCTATTACGCCGGTTATCACATGTTTTTGCATTTTTCATTCCTAAATTCAAAATTAAGTGAATAGATCATATGGTATTGCGCTTAAGTAATGAAGAAAAACTTGAAACATGTTATACTTTGTTAATTTCGGTAAAATATTTTCGCCTTTCATTTTCAAGTTACTAAAAATTTTCAAGTTTGATTCAAACAAACAACCAAAGAAAGAAATTCATCTGTAGCCTCCACAAGTCCCTCCGCTGGCACTGCAGTACACTACACCATTTTATACAGTTCTATTTATTTTACTCTATTAAATTATTGATATTCGTTTATTTTATCATTTATAATTTTAATTATTAATTGCCATTGCCCATTGGTCCTTCTACTTGCCTCACATCGTGTCGCCAATTCCTGTCTCTGTCTGTTAATCGGTTAATCCCAATGCCCAATGGCAAATTTTGGTAACAACAATGTGAAAAAATGTGCAATGTGAAAAAAGCAGAAAATTTTGTTAATAACATGGGTAACGGAAGTGAGTAACGGACAGTAACTTAAAAGTTACCGGGTTTTTGTCTAAAGTTACTAGGCTAACGTAAGTTACTTTTTAAAAATTGGTAACTTAAGTTACAGTAACGCAAGTTACTTTTTTTGAGTAACTTGCCCAACACTGTTTTTAACTAACTGATTATTGACTTGACTGAAGACGTTCATAGAAATAGGGAATTTTTTAAAAAGCTCTTTAAAAACATCTGTCAACGTTAATGTAGAAATAATTAGAAGGTCTTCATATGATCCCAATGAGGACGCAAATAAGATTGATATTTTAAGATTGTATGAAATCAATAACCTTGGTCAGATAGCCAGCGAAGACCTGTAATTAAAAATTCCATCTACATCGAAACTTGAAATCTGTCACACTTAATGGACGCAATGTTCCATTACTAAAAGAATCACAATTGACTTGCACATTAACGCGTCATCGCAAAAATATTTTCAAATATCCGTAAAATTTGGCTACAAATATTAACAACCAGCCCTAGAATTGCCAGCCGAGAAGGTTGCCAGCCGGGAAGTTGCCAGCCAGGAAGGTTGCAAGCCGGAAGGTTGCCAGCCGGAAGGTTGCCAGCCGGAAAGTTGCCAGCCAGGAAGGTTGCCAGCTGGAAAATTGCCAGCCGAAAGTTGCCAGCCAGGAAGGTTGCCAGCCAGAAAGTTGCCAGCCAGGAAGGTTGCCAGCCGGAAAGTTGCCAGCCAGGAAGGTTGCCAGCCGGAAAGTTGCCAGCCAGAAAGTTGCCAGCCAGGAAGGTTGCCAGCCGGAAAGTTGCCAGCCGAAAGTTGCAAGCCGGAAAGTTGCCAGTAGGAAGGTCGCAAGCAGGAAAATTGCCAGCCGAAAGTTGCCAGCTAGGAAGGTTGCCACCCGGAAGGTTGCCACCCGGAAAGTTGCAAGCCGGAAAGTTGCCAGCCGAGAAAATTTGCAGTAAGAAAGGTACCAGCTCTCAATTTGAGCAGCTGTCTAATTTTACAATTATAATCAAATCAATTATAAAAGCTGAAGTATACAATGCATTTATTTATTAAATTAGGCTGCATAAAACTTGTATTTTAAAAAAAACTATTAGCAATCGAATGCATGTGACTGAAAAGAAATAGTGTATCTGCATATTTTGTTGCAAAATGACTGAAGCAGTTAAGAGCTTAGTTGCTTGGTGTTGGTACATACATCCCGGCGGTAAAAATCACGTCGAAATGACGTCGATATTCGCCTTTCAAAAACTTGCGACAAATGAGTAGTCGTTTGAACCTTCATTTGACGTCGAAATTTCGATATGAAATTTTTATCTTCTTTTTTGCAGAAATAATTATTAGTGATATTTGAAAAATATTTTTTCAACGTGATTTTCAGTGTATTGAAAGGATCAATAAATTCAGTAAAACTGACACAACGTTTTTTTTGTTTCAACGCATCGCGAGATACACCTTTTTAAAAATATAGCCATGCTGAATGTCGATCTATTATTTGTCAATTGCAGACTTCCAAATTATTTTACTGCGATTCATACGTAAATCTTTAACGTAAATTTTCTGTAACAAACATGGCAATTCATATTCTTTCATTGCGTTTCATTATTTTTTCGATAATTAATGTGATATACAATTTATGCGTTTAAAGTTCGATGTTTTATAATACTGTTGCTTATAGGACGGATAGGTTTAACTTTTTATACAGGATAAGTGAATTAATAATAAAGTAGCCATAAATTAGCAACTTTTTACGTTTTAGTACAGCTTATTGGAAATTAATAATAGTGTAATATTTAATAAACAATAATAGATTAGCTTTTATAAATGTAATAAAAGCACAATTCTATAGCTAAAAGAATGTTTGTTATGAAAAAATTTTTAGGACATTTAGGACATAGACGTAATTATAATTTTAGCCTAAATAGTATATATAATTATCCCATTTAAACATTAATTATTTAATTATTCATTCTAATATATGTTTGTTACATTCTAAATAAAAGCATAGCCCAACCCATAACTGCTCATGAAATAACTAGAACAGCTATAGCATTTAAGTACCTTATCGCCAGCATCTAGAGCATGAAATACTACTCATACTATAATTATCTATTTTTTCTATGTAATGAAAACAGGATATACTATGTAACTATGCTATAAAAACTTTTATAAATGCTCTATATGGCCCAGGAATATATAGAACATTGTATAGTATTTTACTTGTTTAGTAAAGCCGCTGCTTACTCTACCAAAAATTCCAGCAAATGCCCCTCTGTCAACTCGGCGGCTGAGGACGTCCTACGTGACCGCACAAGACGCAAAAGCTGAATTTCCGTGTGGAGTAACCACGCAGACGCCGTTGATTTTCAGTGTTTCCCTTTCACGATTACAATTTGTTGAATTACATTTAGTTGCATTTGTTGACATTGTTGTTCCTTATTTTTCCATCGTCTATTTTCTATTCTTGATAGCTTTGATGCTATTTCTATGATCGTTTCCAATTGCTGGTGAATTGAATATACACTGTATACTTTTTCATGGTTGCAGGATAATAGGATCTGGTTTGGATAGCAAATGAAACGTCATGCAGCCTTGCTTGGCATTTTATGCTTAAATATTTCTTTCCTATTTAGGTAGATTAGTGACTTTAGTGTATGGATTAACATTTATGTTTCGTCAGCTTAGTTCGTTTGTAGATCGTACATGTAGTTCGTCAGTTTATGACTATTGAAAAAAATAACTTTTTATAACTATATGAAACTAATGCACTACAGTATATTATTAATATTAATTAGTATATGTAGATAAAAATCGTCAATTTGTCGAAAATCGCCATCTACTTGCGGTCATCATGAATATGAACGACGTCGACTTTTCGCCATCAATAGTGGAAAACGCGACGTCGCACACTCTACATCTGATGGCGAAAATTTCGACGTCGAAATCGTGGTTCAAATCGACATGAAATTTCGACGTCGCTTTTCGACGTCATTTCGACGTGATTTTTACCGCCGGGATGTAAGCAAATATTGCACACAGTGGCGGATCTAGAGTTTCATTTGGGGGGGGGGGCGGTCCAAGTTTGGGGCGCCAACTCGAGTATAAGGGGCGCCAATTTTTAAGCTAGGAGCGCAAAAATTGCGTGGAGGGGGCGAAAAATCAAGCTTAGGTAGCGCAAACCGCGCAATATGTTCTGTCAAGCTATTTTGCCGCCCCCCCCCCCTAAATCCGCCCCTGATTGCACATATTGTATTGCTAAAAAGCTTGCTAAATACAATTGCTAAAAGTAAAGGTTTTATGCAGCCTGATCGAATACCTGTAAATGCGTGTAAATGCGTGTAAATACCTGTAAATACCTGTAAATATACCTGAAATGCATTAGTATATTGCTACTTCAGCTCTTAATTTATTATAATTGTAAAATTAGACAGCAGCTGACATTCTGACCTGGTAGCTATTTTGCAGCAAATTTTCTTGGCCTGGCAACCTGCCGGCTGGCAGGCAACCTTCTTCCGGCTGGCAACCTTCCGGCTGCATATGGCAATTCTTTCCGGCTGGCAACCTTCCGGCTGGCAAAGTTCGTAGATCCTAACCCGGGTAAAGACTACTAAAATAGTATTCATATATATGAATATATACCTTGCTTTATTTGTCCTTCCCCTAACCCTAACCCTAACGTGGATGGGCTTTTAGTATAATAACATGAGCAGAAACAGGAGGGGCTATACCAGTTTCCACAAAGTCGGGATTGTGTGTACATTTCGCTCCATACAATGTTCTATTCTATTTATAGTTCCTTTCACTCCAGGCTGTAAAAGCTTGATGTACATTATTTAAGTACAATTGTACACTAAGGAGCTAATGTACACCAAACTCCCCTTGCGTACGAAAATTCACAAAATTTCTTGGAAATTCCATTCCATCTGCGTTTAAAAGCGAAAACTTTATATTCATAAATATTGGCGCTGCAGTCTTACTCTTACAGGCATGCAACACAAGCTTAGATTACATAATATATCTGTGCCAAAATCCTTTTGGATTTTGTCACTTGTCACTTGCCTTTCTAACTGACAAGTATTTATTGTGCCTATAAAAGTATAATTTATTTCAAAGATCTGGCTATCACAGTAAGCTTACTATATATAAAATGGCTAAAGAGATTGTTTACCAACTTCTGATTGAAGTTTCTGCGACTAGTTCTGGTAAACAAGATTTTAAAAAGCAACTGCATAAAATCCTAAGTTTTCCAACTGACATTGCGGACTGTTTTGATCCTGGTAAGTTTGATCAAAGGTTTTTCTGAAGGCTTTTAAAATATCTTAATTGACACTGTCAGTAAATTAATAGTTTTGTTGACTTTTAAATTGTTCATGAAGTTTAACCTCATGCTCTAACCTTTTTATATATCTTTGTTTTTAGATACTCTTTCTAATATACAATTGGCAAAACAACTGGTAACTGATAGCAATTCACCTGATCAACTACTTGGAGTCTCAACTATGCTATTAGAAGCATTGCACAGCTCGAAAAGGTTGCAAAAATATGAAAAATTCTATTTATCTGTGCAGAAAAGTGAGTTTAGGCCTACTATTTTTAATTTTAGCATAGAAAAATATAATGTTATTATTAGTATTTAATTTAAATTTTAAGTATCATCTTTTATAATATATTGCTTTTTCAGACATGCAAGATAACAATGGTTTAGTTAAGTTTGAAAGTGGCAGTAGAGAACAAAGGCTAATTTGCTGCCTAGCTCAATATTATCAAAAAGCAAATGGCCAGTCTTCAATTAAATTTGACTTGCTAACATTGGATGACTTGTTGGCATCATTGTTAACAACGAATACATTGACAGAAGCTGACTTGGCTACTTTTGATGAGGTTGATAGTACTAAAAGTGAGTAGTATATTGTTTGGTTTTCAATAGCTTAATTATTGATAATTTCATAAAATAGAGAATATGCCTTATATAATTTTGCAGAAGATGTGGTGCTTCTGTCACTACTTATTGGCAAGCCTGATTGGACACAGCGCCTCATTGCAGCCATGATCCAGTGTGGTGCTTTTACGCAGCTTGACGAGATCCTGCCAGACTTTCAGAGCTTTTTTGCTAGCAGTAGGCCTAAGCTTAATTTTGTTTAATCAACTTTGTATGGCCTCTAGAAATTGCCTCTGTGACTATAAGCTTATTGAGAATCCCTTCTTTAGATTGAGAATTGCCCTTCTTTAGAGTGAGAATCGCCTTTATTTAGAGGGAGAATCGTCCTTCTTTAGATTCAGAATCGTCGTTAAGAAGGAGAATCGCCCTTCTTTAGATTGAGAATCGCCCTTTTTTATATTGAGAGTCGCCCTTCTTTGCCGTAGAGAGATCGAATCATCATCCTTTAGAGTGGGAATCGCCCTTCTTTAGAGTGAGAATCGCCCTTTTTTAGATTGAGAATCGCCCTTCTGTAGAGAGAGAATCACCCTTCTTTAGAGTGAGAATTATCGCCCTTTTTTTAGATTGAGAATCGCCCTTCTGTAGAGAGAGAATCGCCCTTCTTAAGAAAGAGAATCGTCATCCTTTAGAGAGTGATAATCGCCCTTCTATAGAGAGAGAATCGTCATCCTTTAGAGAGTGATAATCGCCCTTCTATAGAGAGAGAATCGTCATCCTTTAGAGAGTGATAATCGCCCTTCTATAGAGAGAGAATCGTCATCCTTTAGAGAGTGAGAATCGCCCTTCTTTAGATTCAGAATCGCCCTTTTTTATATTGAGGATCGCCCTTCTTTGCCGTAGAGAGAGAATCGTCATCCTTTAGATTGAGAATCGCCCTACATTTCTCCGCATCTCGCCACTGATGACAGACTTTGACAGCAGCCTAACCGACACCCGAGCCCAGCTGCTGTCCAACATTGCGGACACCAGGCGAACTGCTCGCAATACAATCAGCGAAGCTCTTGATCTGTACTTCTGCATGAACTGCGATAGTTTGGCTGCAGACTTTGAGTCTTCAACTGCTGCTGCTGTTAAGCCTGTTATTGAGTCTCCACAGGTGCACAGAGTGCACCAGAGCTTATTGCTTGCCGGGTAGGTCGGCATCTCGTTCTCATTTGTTGAAATCCCAATCCTTAATCCTGACAAAGCCCAATCCTTAATCCTGAC
Source organism: Macrostomum lignano (assembly GCA_002269645.1). Lineage (NCBI taxonomy): Eukaryota > Metazoa > Platyhelminthes > Macrostomidae > Macrostomum > Macrostomum lignano. The sequence continues at coordinate 15,870 of NIVC01002110.1, read as the reverse complement.
AAATCCCAATCCTTAATACCGACAAATCCCAATCCTTAATCCTGACCAATTAAAATCTTATAGTTTTTTCGTCAGAAATTTTAGGCAAATTTGTTTCACAAAATCTCAATATTGAGCAGGCCGGCGTCTTCCGCCTCGAATGCTCAAGCCAGCAGCAGCTCAAATGAAAGCTCCCCGATTCGAGCCTTGCCGCAGAAGCAGCAGAGCCAGCAGCAACTGCAGTCTGCAGCACAGAGCATGGATTTCGAGGAGCAGCAAAGCGAACCGGCAACTAAGCTGTTGAAGATGATGGATATTGCTAAAGAGACAGGTGAATCGATGGATGATGGATTTGAAAGTACGGCTCGTATAATGGAGTGAGAGTTGGCGTTCGATTTCAGATCGGGAATGGTTAGGCTTTGAGATTAAAATTGTCAGCTTTGTAACTCGAAATTTGATAGGGCCTAGGTTAGAAGTAGGATTCTATAGTTAGAGATTTGGGATTCTATAGTTAGGGATTTGGGATTCTATAGTTAGGGATTTGAGATTCTATAGTTAGGGATTTGGGATTCTATAGTTAGAGATTTGGGATTCTATAGTTAGGGATTTGGGATTCTATAGTTAGGGATTTGGGATTCTATAGTTAGGGATTTGAGATTCTATAGTTAGGGATTTGAGATTCTATAGTTAGGGATTTGGGATTCTATAGTTAGGGATTTGGGATTCTATAGTTAGGGATTTGAGATTCTATAGTTAGGGATTTGGGATTCTGTAGTTAGGGATTTGGGATTCTATAGTTAGGGATTTGAGATTCTATAGTTAGGGATTTGAGATTCTATAGTTAGGGATTTGGGATTCTATAGTTAGGGATTTGAGATTCTATAGTTAGGGATTTGGGATTCTGTAGTTAGGGATTTGGGATTCTATAGTTAGGGATTTGAGATTCTATAGTTAGGGATTTGGGATTCTATAGTTAGGGATTTGAGATTCTATAGTTAGGGATTTGGGATTCTAATTCTATAGTTAGGGATTTGAGATTCTATAGTTAGGGATTTGGGAGTTAAGGATTTGGGATTATATGATTATGATTAGGGATTTTAGTATTTAAGATTTTCAAACATTTTCAACCCTGTGATATAATTTTACCGCATTTAAGACAAGCTCATCAAGGAAGTGGATCAGGAGGCAGCTCAGTCGGGCATCCAGCAGATGCGGGTGTACCAGGAGGAGCTGGCTGCCAGCGGGGTGGCCGGCCTCAACTCGGTGATCGTGGCGCCAACAGGTTCGGGCAAGACTCTGGTCAGCATCAGGATAGCCGGAGCTCGGTTAGAAGAAGACCCGGATGCTCGGTGTGCTTTCTGGCCGATAGGAAGCATCTGGTTGAGCAGCAGTACGAAGCCTTTAAAGCTCAACTGCCGGCTAGATTTAGAGATAAGTAAGTTGGCGGGTGTGCTCTGCTTTCACTGTGCTCACTGTTTATCATACTCAAGTTTTTATTCGATGGTTTTATAAATATCTGGTTTGGGCAGTTTTGAGATTGGGATTTAGAAGTTTTGAGATTGGGGATTTGGCAGTTTTGAGATTGGGATTTAGCAGTTTTGAGATTGGGGATTTTGCTGTTTTGAGATTGGGGATTTGGCAGTTTTGAGATTGGGGATTTGGCTGTTTTGAGATTGGGGATTTGGCAGTTTTAAGATTGGGGATTTTGCTGTTTTGAGATTGGGGATTTGGCTGTTTTGAGATTGGGGATTTTGTTGTTTTGAGATTGGGGATTTGGCAGTTTTGAGATTGGGGATTTGGCAGTTTTGAGATTGGGGATTTGGCAGTTTTGAGATTGGGGATTTGGCAGTTTTGAGATTAGGGATTTTGCTGTTGAGTTAATAATTGAGTTTTCTAACTATATGTGTATACTACTTAAAAGCGATAAAACAGTAGTATGTAAAGTTCGAGAATGTTTCAACAGCCGACATGTATTGAAATGCTAGTTTAAATCAATATATTACAAAAACACAATTTGCAGGATTTCTCCCGTCACTGGAGGCGAAGGCGAACGCGCTCCGCTCAGCTACCAGCTTCGTCATCACTCTGTGCTCATAGTGAGCACCCAGATTCTGCTCAACAGTTTAAAGGACAAAGACGAAGACGGTCTAAATGGCGATTTGACAAAGTTCAAACTCATTATATTCGACGAGTGTCACAACTGCGCCAAGGATCACCCGTCTAACAAGATTATGGAGTACTACTTTCAGGTAGGTTGTGGCCGTAGCCCAGTGGTCTAGCGTGGCGCTCTGGTGTGCCAGCGGCCCAGGCTCGATTCCGAATGCAGTCACATTAATTTTGGGCAGTTAACGCCATTGAGGGCCAACCCCTAAGGCACAGTGAAGTGTACATGCCTAACGATAAATAAAGTCAGGGCCGCTGTACACTCCTATGGAATGGGACTCCTAGGAGAGGTCACTGAAGCACCTCTGAGGAAGGGGACTCCTAGGAGAGGTCACTGAAGCACCTCTGAGGAAGAAGACTCATAGGGGAGGTCACTGAAGCACCTCTGAGGAAGAGGACTCATAGGAGAGGTCACTGAAGCACCTCTGAGGAAGAGGACTCATAGGGGAGGTCACTGAAGCACCTCTGAGGAAGAGGACTCATAGGGGAGGTCACTGAAGCACCTCTGAGGAAGGGGACTCCTAGGGGAGGTCACTGAAGCACCTCTGACGGAGGGGACTCATAGGGGAGGTCACTGAAGCACCTATGAGGAAGAGGACTCATAGGGGAGATCACTGAAGCATCTCTGAGGAAGAGGACTCGTAGGGGAGGTCACTGAAGCACCTCTGAGGAAGAGGACTCATAGGGGAGGTCACTGAAGCACCTCTGAGGAAGGGGACTCCTAGGGGAGGTCACTGAAGCACCTCTGACGGAGGGGACTCATAGGGGAGGTCACTGAAGCACCTATGAGGAAGAGGACTCATAGGGGAGATCACTGAAGCATCTCTGAGGAAGAGGACTCGTAGGGGAGGTCACTAAAGCACCAATAAGTCATATTGAAAGCTTTTCACAATAATAAACTAAGAAGAATCACAGAGAAGCTATAATTATAAAATGCCATGTTAATCATTGCCTCCGTCACCGTGACCAGCTGAAGGAGCGGCAGCAGCAGTCGCCCGGCCTTCGCCTGCCGCAAATAGTCGGCCTGACAGCCAGTCCGGGCACCGGGCAGGCTCACAACACGGAGGAGGCTATGGATCACGTGCTTGGCCTATGCGCCAGTCTCGACTGTAAACGATTAGTTAGCGTGAAAAGCTGCGCGGATTCTTTGCATAAGCACGTGAATAATCCGAGAGTTAAGCTGCATAGCACTGGTAGGAAACAGAGCGACGATGTTCTACAGTGCTTGGACCTGCTGATGGACCGGGCTGAGCAGGTGGGTATCTTTTTAATCTATCTTTTCTCTATTTTCTCTTGTCTCCAGCAACTTCTCAATCTTTCGTATCCTCTATCTCTCTGTAGTACCATCTTATCTTTCATGTCTCCTCCCTACCCTCTTGCCTCTTTCCCCTCCATACCCTCTCCCTTCTTACCCCACCATGCCCTCTCCCTTCTTACCCCACCATACCCTCTCCCTTCTTACCCCACCATACCCTCTCCCTTCTTACCCCTCCATGCCCTCTCCCTTCTTACCCCACCATGCCCTCTCCCTTCTTACCCCACCATGCCCTCTCCCTTCTTACCCCACCATACCCTCTCCCTTCTTACCCCACCATGCCCTCTCCCTTCTTACCCCACCATGCCCTCTCCCTTCTTACCCCACCATGCCCTCTCCCTTCTTACCCCACCATACCCTCTCCCTTCTTACCCCACCATACCCTCTCCCTTCTTACCCCACTGTAGTGCATGCGCCCTTGTCAGTTGGCAGGGCGCGTTGCACTTTGGGGCTGGTTGGGGGGTTGGCGGGCGTGGCAGGGTCTGGCCCCGGCCGGCTTTGCGCGTGCCCCTCCCCAGCCGTGCCCCTGCCCCGTGCTCAGGGCTGGTTGGCTGCGGCCGGGCCAGCTTTGGCGCGGGTGCAGCCCCTCCCCCCTTAGGCGGGGTTTTGATTGGCTGGGCCGGCGTGGTTTGTTTTGGTGAGCTTAGCCGGTGGGGCCGTCTGCCCCAGGGTTTGGGTGCTATTTATGGTGCGACTCTGGCTCTTGCCCGCCTCCTGCGTGCTTTTTGTGTTTTGGTGTGCTCCGAGAGTGCAAGCGCGAGACCTGATAAAAGAAACAGCAACATTAGCTACTTCGATAAAAGAAACAGCAACATTAGCTACTTGGATAAAAGAAACACAATAGCCTAATTGAGAAGAGTCTTGGAGAATTAAGAAGAAGTCGGAAACTGCGCTTGAGACCTGCGAATAATAAACGGTGAACAGTCATCTGGCCACTGGTAAGCCGCCTGCTGTTTGAGTCCTTTCTTTCCGGGAAGCTTGCTAGGCCGTATTCTTGCCAGAGCGTCATAACGCCGGGAGACCATATAGCTTCTGTAGTACGGTACCGTTTACCATATATATTGCGTACGCCCTACGGTATAGAGAATAGAAGCACTCGAGAGTGTCACCACACCTCGAGCCGCAGCGTGAACTCTGAGTGTCACAACACCAGAGGGATCGAATTATTATCGCAGAGCGTCGCCACGCCTGCTCGTCGTACTCATAAAAGTACAGACAGAGCGTCACAACACCTGTTATATCACATATAATATATATTGTACTCGGGACTGGGCACCCAAGCCGACCCGGGTTACAACAAATTGGCGCCCGAACAGGGACCCTGTCCCCAAAGATTGAAAGTCGGCTCAGTTGCTTTCTATGAAAATTGCTGTCATATTGTGAGCGTTTTTTCTTATTAAAACGACTGTTGCTTATCGCTTGCGGCTATTGCCCTACCACAAAAGACATTGATCACGGTGACAGACAACTGATTGGTTATCAGAGATCGATAGCTATCACCACCTCAGAGTAAAGAGTAGCAACGGTATTCAGTGACTTCGGCCATGGGTGATCAAGCTATGGACCAACTGATCGATGCGCTGGCTGCGCGCCTCAGAGCCAACGCCGACCGAGCAGCGCCACGACTCTCGAAGCCGCCCAAGTACATACCAACGATGAATTTCAGCCTATGGCTGCAGAGTTTCAACGAGTACTGCGAGGCTGTCGGTATAGAAGAAGAAGCCAGGCGGCCGCACCTGATCGGCCTACTCGACCTCACAACAGCCTACGCTGCCGTTGATAAGCTGGACTTGGCAGACGACATCGAGTACGGGGAATTCACGGATGCACTACTGGCGCGGTTCACCATGAACAGAACAGCCCAGGACTACCGTTTTGAATTATCGAATCGAGATCAGCTAGACAAGGAGTCTGTGGAGACCTACGGGGACGAGCTGCTGGAGTTGGTGCGCAATGCCTTCCCCACCGCGGATGCCGACACCAGGACAGAGCTGGCGAAAGACAGATTTCTAAAAGGCGTTCGAGTAACCGACACTGTCCGAGAAAGACTGTACCTGCAGCAGCGGGCCAACCTCACCGATGCCATTCGAACAGTAAGACAACTTGAAGCAGCCCAGAAGGCGTCTTCGACCCAGTCCAAAGCCAGACCCAGGGCTGGGCTGAATGCCTTTGCCACCGAAACGTCGACAGGTGACACCGGCAAAGACGAGGAGCTACGCCAACTGCGTCAAAAAGTAAAGAAAATGGAAGAAAAGATCCGACGGATGGAGCAGATGCAGCAGGGCCAGCAGGAGCCGCCCGAACCCGGCCTTCAAGACAAGCAACAATCCAAGCAGGCGGCTCCGTCCAGCTCGAAGCAGCGTAGTGGTGTCAAGTGCTACAACTGCGGGGAGATAGGCCATCTCTCATTCCAGTGCCCAAAGCCGGGAAAAGGCAAGAGGGGCCCACCAGCTGGAGGCAAGTGAGCCCCTGCAATTCGTCAGCCTCCGAACAAGCCGTCATCTCATCTCATCATCATCAAACGCCCGGTACCGCATCTCATCAGCCTCCAGTGTCCGGTACTGCGCCTCATCAGAATCCAGTGTCCGGTACTGCGCCTCATCAGCCTCCAGCGTCCGGTACTGCGCCTCATCAGCATCCAGTGTCCGGTACCGCGCTTCATCAGCCTCCAGTGTCCGGTACTGCGTCTCGTCAGCCTCCAGTGTCCGGTACAGTACCTCATCAGCATCCAGTGTCCGGTACTGCGGCTCATCAGCATCCAGTGTCCGGTACTGCGCCTCATCAGCATCCAGTGTCCGGTACAGCGTCTCATCAGCCTCCAGTGTCCGGTACTGCGTCTCATCAGCATCCAGTGTCCGGTACTGCGCCTCATCAGCATCCAGTGTCCGGTACAGCGTCTCATCAGCCTCCAGTGTCCGGTACTGCGTCTCATCAGCATCCAGTGTTCGGTACAGTACCTCATCAGCATCCAGTGTCCGGTACTGCGCCTCATCAGCATCCAGTGTCCGGTACTGCGCCTCATCAGCATCCAGTGTCCGGTACTGCGTCTCATCAGCATCCAGTGTCCGGTACAGTGCCTCATCAGCCCCCAGTGTCCGGTACAGTATCTCATCAGCATCCAGTGTCCGGTACTGCGTCTCATCAGCCTCCAGTGTCCGGTACAGTATCTCATCAGCATCCAGTGTCCGGTACTGCGTCTCATCAGCCTCCAGTGTCCGGTACTGCGCCTCATCAGCATCCAGTGTCCGGTACAGCGTCTCATCAGCCTCCAGTGTCCGGTACTGCGTCTCATCAGCCTCCAGTGTCCGGTACAGTATCTCATCAGCATCCAGTGTCCGGTACTGCGTCTCATCAGCCTCCAGTGTCCGGTACAGTATCTCATCAGCATCCAGTGTCCGGTACTGCGTCTCATCAGCATCCAGTGTCCGGTACTGCGTCTCATCAGCATCCAGTGTCCGGTACTGCGTCTCATCAGCCTCTAGTGTCCGGTACTGCGTCTCATCAGCCTCCAGTGTCCGGTACAGCGTCTCATCAGCCTCCAGTGTCCGGTACAGTGCCTCATCAGCCCCCAGCGTCCGGTACTGCACCTCACCATCAACTAGCCGGTTTTGCACAGTCGCAGCGCCCAATCACCGTCAACGCACCTCAGTCAATTCAAATCAATCCTGCGTCGATATATGTTACGGCCTCAATCGCAGGGCGGAGGGTGAACGCGCTAGTGGACTCGGGAGCTTCCTGCACCATTATCTCACGGGAAGCTTACCAAAGTATGCCGAAACAGAGCGTCAGAGATTTGGCCGGTGCTGAAGGCTACGTTAGCTTAGCAAACGGCAGCCCGATCGAAATCGAGAGGACAGTCCTGTTGCGACTGTCAATCGCTGATAAAGTAATAGATACTCCAGCCTTGGTAGTCAGCGGAGTGAAGTACCAACTGGTATTGGGATCCGACTTCTGCAGGGACAACAGTTGCGTCATCGACTACAAGACAGCTGTCTTTTCAGTGCAGGACACTGCAATCCCGTTCCGATGGCAAGCTGAGCGCCCGATCGTTTGCAGAATTTTGGCGACAAGGTCCAGCACAATACCGCCAGGTCATCAAGCAGTTCTGTCAGCAAGGCTGGAGAGCAAAGGACGACGGAACAGAGGGTGTGTCGGTCTAACTGAGAATCTCGGGGCGAACGATTTGGCAGCTGGCCGCTGGCTTGCTAAGGCCTTAGTGATCCCAAATAGCGGCAGCCGTCTGCCGACTCGACTCATCAATATCACGGAGGAGCCAGTCAGAATTCGCCAAGGTTGTACGCTCGGGTGGTTCTGCCCCCTAGAATCCACCGAACCGTTGAACACCATCAAGCTCTTAGCCGTAGAGTCAGGAGACGATCCACAGGAAGAGCCGAAGTTCCAAGGCAGCGACAGCCCTTCGGAAGCAGACTTGCTACCAAACTCGTACGGCGACTGTGGACTGTCGACGAAAGAAGACGAAGAATTTAGAATCCTTGTCCGGAGTTACGGCGATGTGTTCACGACCAAGCAGACTTCAAGCAAGTTAACTACCGTGGTGGAGCATGAAATTAACACCGAGAATGCGCGCCCAATCAAGATCCCACCGCGTCGTCTGCCTCCCCACTTACAGCCAGAAGTAGATCGTCAAGTCAACGAGTTGCTGGAAAAGGGGCAGATCGAAGAAGCACAGTCACCATGGTGCTTTCCTTTGGTGTGCGTAAAGAAGAAATCAGGGGAAATGAGGATGTGCGTCGATTATCGGAAGTTGAATGAGGTCACCGTCAAGGATGCAGTGCCGATGCCGAGGGTCGATGATGCGCTGGAGGCAGTACACGGCGCCAAGATCTTCTCGACAATGGACCTTCACAGCGGGTTTTGGCAAGTAGGGGTGAGACCTCAGGATCAGGACAAGACGGCGTTTGCAGTGCCGCATCGCGGACAATTTCGATGGAAGGTTATGCCGTTCGGCTTAGTGAACAGCCCAGCAACATTCACCAGGTTGATGGCAGCCGTTTTGGACAAGCAGATGTGGAAAACCTGTCTCGTCTACATCGACGATCTACTGGTTTGGTCAACCGACGTGGATGAACACCTGAGAAGACTGGAGGAAATATTCAGCAAGTTGCGGCAAGCAAATTTGTGCCTGAAGCCCCAGAAGTGTCACTTTTTGCAAAAGCAAGTGAAATTTCTCGGTCACACGCTGTCGGCTGCTGGCATCAGTACCGATGAGGAGAAAGTTCAAGAAGTGAAGAACTGGCCAACACCGCGATCCTCGACGGAGCTGCATTCATTCTTGGGCCTGTGTGGCTATTACAGAAAGTTTATTAAAGATTTCGCCGCAATAGCAGCGCCTCTAACTCGTTGACAACAAAAGACGCAAAGTTTGAATGGAAAACGGAACAGCAGCTGGCGTTCGAAACATTGAAGGAACGAATGACAAGTTCAGAGGTTATGGCTCATCCGGATTTCTCCCCGGATGCCGGAGAGTTTATCCTCGATACTGATGGCAGTTCGAAGATGGGCATAGGAGCGGTACTTTCTCAAGTCCAGCCAGATGGAGCAGAACGAGTGATCGCCTATGGGTCCAAGACACTAAATCAAGCCGAACGCAACTATTGTACGACTCGTTTAGAACTACTAGCGGTTGTGACTTTCATCATGAAGTTCAGATACTATCTGCTGGAAAAGCGTTCTGTCTGCGAACGGACCACAGCAGCCTGCAATGGTTAAAAAACTTCAGTGACGCCGAGGGACAGGTTGCTCGCTGGTTGGAGAAGTTGGCTCCATTTCAGTACCGCATCGTTCACAGACCAGGTCGATCGCATGGCAACGCGGACGCAATGTCGAGGAAGCCAGTACGGAGACATTTCGGAGCGGAGACATGCCCGGCATGTGCGCAGCATCCAGAAGGACTAAATGCAGTCGAATTTGAACGATTCTCAGCCGGCAATCTGGCAAGCGAGCAGGATCAAGACGACGATTTGAGAACAGTAAAGGAAGCGCTTGGCTCAAACCCAGTTCCAGATAAAAGCGAGACAGCTTGGAGTCCACTGGCTAGAGCCGTCTGGACTCGAAAAGACGACCTGGTGCTGCAAGAGAACGTGCTCCTTGTGAGAAACAAAGACAGGCGCGATGAGTATCAAATGGTGCTGCCACGAAAGGCATTGGATCGTATCTTGAAAACCCTACACGAGGGAGTGGGAGGTGGCCACATGGGCTTTGCGAAGACAAAATTTAAAGTGCTTCAGCGCTACTGGCGTCCAGGATTGTCTCGTGCCATTGAAGAATATATTCGCGGTTGTGCCACCTGCTGCAAGTCAAAGCCGGGCAAGCGAAACCGAGCACCCCTGCAACCGTTGACATTCGCAGCACCATTCGATTGCGTCATGATGGACATTGTCGGGCCGCTACCGCGGAGTAAGGCTGGAAACATTTATCTCCTGACAGTCCAAGATTCGTTTACGAAGTGGCCTGACGCGTACCCGCTTCGCAACCAGAAGGCAAGGACGGTGGCAAGGGCGCTTTTCAATCGATGGATTAGCCAGCATGGATGTCCGAGTACTTTGCACAGTGACCAAGGAAGGAACTTCGAATCGCAAGTGATGCGCGAAATGTGCAGGATACTCGAGATCCGCAAGTCCAGAACACAGCTTATCATCCGAGCGGAAATGGACAAGTAGAAAACTTCAATAAAAGTTTAAAATCCATCCTCAAGTGCTGCCTAGAGGACTCAGGACGAAACGACTGGGAAGAATTCGTCAGCTCTGCGTTAATGGCGTACCGATCAAGCGTGCATCGAGCAACGGGTTATACTCCCCACTACATGGTCTATGGCACGGAGATGCGCCTACCGATAGACTTGACTGACCAGCCGCCACAGCCTGTCGATTCGCATGTAAATTTCGTCAAGGAGCTAGAAGACAAATTGCAGACAGCTCATCGCGCTGCTCGACAGCAGTTGAATACTTATCAGCGGCGACAGAAGGACCAGTACGATAAAAGAACCCGAGGATCCGATATTCAGGAGGGTGACCATGTCTTCGTCTACAGCCCCGCCCTGAAACCAGACGAAGCCGCAAAGTTTCACGTAAGCTGGCTCGGCCCAGTGAAGGTGCTCGAAAGAAGATCCGAGGTGCTCTTCAAAGTGGAAAACCCGTCAAATCGTAAAAAGTCGAAGTTCGTCCACTTCAACAACCTCCGGAAGTTCGCTCGACCGGCCGCCCTGGAAACACCAGTTAGGACCGCGGCACCGCCGGAGGTGGTCGACGAGACGGACTCGGAGACAGAGGCGGAATGCGAGACTTGGACTCGGCCTCAACTGATGCCGCCACAGGACGCCGAGGAAGTCGCCGAGGTGCTGGAAGAGCAGATGGAGTTGGTTGACGACCCGCAGCCTACTCATAACCCGGTGGAAGCTGCACCTGAGCCTCGAAGGTCCGGAAGGTTGCGACGGCCGCCGGATCGCTACGGCCAGCCAGTGACATTCTAATGGGTTACTCGTCATCGTGAAGTCTCATCAGTTTCATATGCGATTATCGTTAAAAGCCAGAAAAATATTTCGCGAATGCGTCATTCATCATAAATACGAGTACTTCATCAATGCATCATTCATCATGAGTACGAGCAGTTCGCCAATGCGTCATTCAAGAAATTCGTTAATGCGTCATTAAGTCATTTTAATCGCATCTTCATCGAAGTTTTGACGAGAATCAAATTTTGCCTACAAAATCTATGCATCGGTGGAGGGTATTCGGACTGGCATCCGGTGACAACTCGAATTTGCGCTGGGACTTTACGATGCAGGGTACCGCGGGCCACGGTCCGAGGAGATGACGCTCTGGCAAGAGGGGAGCAGGAGTAGAATCTGGAGTCAGGGACAGTGTGTCGCAGGTTTGAGTACGTTGCTTTGCAGATGGATTTGTACGCTGTCCTCCAAGTCGGACACACAGCCGAACGTGCCGAGATCAGGCGAGTCTATCGACAGCTAGCGCTCTTCTGGCACCCGGACAAGCACCCGGACAAGGAACTCGCAGGACGCCGTTTCCAAGAAATTGAGACTGCTGGTAGAATTCTATCGTGTCCATATCGCCGAGCGATGTACGACCAGTTGGGCGATAAATCAATCCCGTATGACGAGGCTGTAACCTTCGCAATGACGTTCATACCTCCTACTGGTGTAAGAATGCCGGCGGACATCGAAGAGGGAGTACAGCAAAGGCGAGAAGTTGAAGAAGCTCAGCGCAAGGAAGCTGGTCTCAGGCAGGGGAGACAGGGACAGAGGAACGATTACGAAGCGGATGGCTACATTCTAATCTCGGACGACGATGAGAGCGAGGAGTCGGATGAGTGTAGCATCGACACAGAAGAAGAAGACGAGTTGCTGGCATCGGATGGCTCCTCCGGAAGTAGTGAGTCAGAAGCTATGGAGATCGATGTACCGGAAAGCAAGGAGGTTGTCTCACATCGCGCGTCGGGAGCAATATGGGATGATGAAAAGCTGTCGTTATCGGCAGCTGCGCGTCAGCTCCGCCATCGTTTGATGAAGCATATTTTGGCTGGACAGTCGGACGGAATCGTGTCAGTGCTCACGGCTATGAGACGGCTGTTTCGAGACTCGCAGCGAGAACCGAGGAGCGCACTGTCAATGGTCCTGCTGCAGGCGTTGTTCTTCATCCGCAGAGATATCGCTCCGGTAAAGCGTCAGAGAGCAGGCCGCCGTTACTGGTCTAGGCAGAGTTTTGATTGTTTCGTCCGACAGCTCTGTCACGAGCTCATCCCGCTGTTCGGTTTGCGCCGGCCCGGCAGGCTGCTCGAGGTCCTGAAAAGCTGCGTCGGTCTCCCTGGACTTCGGGTTCGCTGGGTGCCCAGTTCCGATTCATACTGTATTTTCTGCTTACTTGTATGTATGTTGTTACGCTCGTACTGTATGGGTTTATTTGCATGCTAGTGGGGTCAAGCTTCCTGGGGGAATGGCTCAGCAGCTGTGCGGCGGCCACGTGCGCTTCCTGCCGGCTTCTGCGGCGGCCACCTGCGCTTCCTGCCGGCTTCTGCGGCGGCCACCTGCGCTTCCTGCCGGCTTCTGCGGCGGCCACGTGCGCTTCCCGCCCGGCCATCTGCGCGCCTCGCCCGGCCGCCTTCGCGTCTTGCCGGCCACCTGCGTGCCCTGTCGGCCATCTGCGCGTCCTGTCGGCAACCTGCGTGCCCTGTCGGCCATCTGCGCGTCCTGTCGGCAACCTGCGCTTCCTGTCGGCCATCTGCGCGTCCTGTCGGCAACCTGCGTGCCCTGTCGGCCATCTGCGCGTCCTGTCGGCAACCTGCGCTTCCTGCCCGGCCATCTGCGCGTCCTGTCGGCAACCTGCGCGTCCCGCCCGGCCATCTGCTCGTCCTGCCGGCCGCCTGCGATGGTTTTCTGTGCCGCCAGCTTTGAAAGCCTATTCCGTGCCCCGTGGTTGCTCCTGACGAACTCGCGTGCAGAATACTAGTACCTTTTTCATATTTCTCTTGCGGCAACCTTTTTTTTTGCTTTTCCCTGTTGCATTAGTTTGTTCCCAATTTTTTTTGTTGTTTTTGATTTTTTTTGCTTTGTTATTTAAAAAATTTGGAATCCCAGTCGCCGTGGTTCGAGCTCCGCCCTGTTTTTTTGTAGGAGGGGAGGGTGTAGTGCATGCGCCCTTGTCAGTTGGCAGGGCGCGTTGCACTTTGGGGCTGGTTGGGGGGGTTGGCGGGCGTGGCAGGGTCTGGCCCCGGCCGGGCTTTGCGCGTGCCCCTCCCCAGCCGTGCCCCTGCCCCGTGCTCAGGGCTGGTTGGCTGCGGCCGGGCCAGCTTTGGCGCGGGTGCAGCCCCTCCCCCTTAGGCGGGGTTTTGATTGGCTGGGCCGGCGTGGTTTGTTTTGGTGAGCTTAGCCGGTGGGGCCGTCTGCCCCAGGGTTTGGGTGCTATTTATGGTGCGACTCTGGCTCTTGCCGCCTCCTGCGTGCTTTTTGTGTTTTGGTGTGCTCCGAGAGTGCAAGCGCGAGACCTGATAAAGAAACAGCAACATTAGCTACTTCGATAAAAGAAACAGCAACATTAGCTACTTGGATAAAAGAAACACAATAGCCTAATTGAGAAGAGTCTTGGAGAATTAAGAAGAAGTCGGAAACTGCGCTTGAGACCTGCGAATAATAAACGGTGAACAGTCATCTGGCCACTGGTAAGCCGCCTGCTGTTTGAGTCCTTTCTTTCCGGGAAGCTTGCTAGGCCGATTCTTGCCAGAGCGTCATAACGCCGGGAGACCATATAGCTTCTGTAGTACGGTACCGTTTACCATATATATTGCGTACGCCCTACGGTATAGAGAATAGAAGCACTCGAGAGTGTCACCACACCTCGAGCCGCAGCGTGAACTCTGAGTGTCACAACACCAGAGGGATCGAATTATTATCGCAGAGCGTCGCCACGCCTGCTCGTCGTATTCATAAAAGTACAGACAGAGCGTCACAACACCTGTTATATCACATATAATATATATTGTACTCGGGACTGGGTACCCAAGCCGACCCGGGTTACAACACCACCATACCCTCTCCTCCTTTCCCCTCCATACCCTCCTTAAATTTTCAACCCATTTTTTATCTCTACTCTAATTCACTAACAACTTAATAAACATTTTAAGTTTCCTGTTTACTTTATTTATTTAACAAACTAAATTACTATATAGTATAGATAGGATGTACATGCAATTTCAGGGCCTAGCAACCGCATGCGAGAAGCTGAGGCTGCAAGCGCCGACTCCCCCAGCGCGCAGCAGTTTTCTCTATACGAATTTCTGGCGGCGAACTTCGCTCAAAACTGGTCGCTCGCAGTGTTGAAGTAGCCGCAGTTTGGGTCCGGCTGCACCACTGCAATGTGGCCACCTTGCTATGGAGCCTGTTCCGCAGCAACGATGCTGTGAAATATATTAAGGAGCACCTGTGCGATCCCAATGTGCTTAGCAGGTGGGGCTATGATTATCTTTGGGTTTCGGGTTTGACTTGACTCCCACAGATCCTCAGAATTGGGATGACTTGACTCCCACAGATCCTCAGAATTGGGATGACAGGCCCACAGATCCTCAGAATTTGAGATGACAGGCCCACAGATTCTCAGAATTTGAGATGACAGGCCCACAGATCCTCAGAATTTGAGATGACAGGCCCACAGATCCTCAGAATTTGAGATGACAGGCCCACAGATCCTCAGAATTGGGATGACAGACTCCCACAGATCCTCAGAATTGGGATGACAGACTCCGAGATCCTCAGGCATCAGAGCAGCTTCATCACTATAATACTCGTATAAGCCTCATCTCCGCGCTCCACAGAGACCCAACCTGTCCGCGGACGCCGAACTTCGCGACCTCCTCCAGAGCCGCCTGCTGCCGCAGATGCGCGATTACTGCGCCAGCAACTTGAGCGCCGCCAGCTGCAGCCCAGCGCTGAATCAGCTGCGCCAGATCCTGGCCGAACAGTTCCAGCGCCAGCCGGACTCCAGGGCGTTGTTCAGCAGCTGCTTTACTGGAAAAGCTGTTTCGAGCTGAGTACGGCTTAAATCGGCATAACCGGCGCCAATGCTTCTGGGGACTCAGTGAGCGTCGCTTTTTGAAGTTTATTTAGTATTTTTGGAGACAGTAGGGGGGGCAATGATGAGACAGAAGGGGGGGCAATGATGAGACAGTAGGGAGCAATGATGAGACAGTAGGGGGCAATGATGAGACAGTAGAGGGGCAATGATGAGACAGTAGGGGGGGGCAATGATGAGACAGTAGGGAGGGAAATGATGAGACAGTAGGGGGGCAATGATGAGACAGTAGGGGCAATGGTGAGACAGTAGGGGGGCAATGGTGAGACAGTAGGGGGCAATGGTGAGACAGTAGGGGGGCAATAGTGAGACAGGAGGGGCAATGGTGAGACAGGGGGGGGCAATGATGAGACAGTAGGGGGCAATGGTGAGATAGTAGGGCAATGGTGAGACAGTAGGGGCAATGGTGAGACAGTAGGGGGCAATGGTGAGACAGTAGGGGGGGGGCAATAGTGAGACAGGAGGGGGCAATGGTGAGACAGTAGGGGGCAATGGTGAGACAGTAGGGGCAATTATGAGACAGTAGGGGGCAATGGTGAGACAGTAGGGGGTAATGATGAGACAGTAGGGGGCAATGATGAGACAGTAGGGGGCAATGATGAGACAGTAGGGGGCAATGGTGAGACGGTAGGGGCAATGGTGAGACAGTAGGGGGCGATGGTGAGACAGTAGGGGGGCAATGGTGAGACGAGAGGGAGCAATGGTGAGACAGTAGGGGAGACGCCAGCTCACTAGCCGCCACCGTCACTCCAGGGCGGCATCACCCAAACAAGCCAATCGGAATTGCTAAGCCAGTTCCGCAACGGCAAGGTGCAA